>JAQFYJ010000056.1:0-26024 GCA_034694685.1 Isotoma anglicana | reverse complement strand
TTAATGTAAATGGGAAGTGAAGAAATCTCTGCCCAAGAAATTGGAAAGATTATACCCAGTAAGAGAGACTTGCAGTGCAGCAGCAGAGAGTCTTGAAGAAAATAAAATTACTCTAAATTCTTATACGAGAGCAGAAGATATTATTAACATAACCTCGAGTGCTGACTCGGGGATACATTATTCAATTTGTATAATATAGGCAAAATTTTCTTAGAAAAAAAATTAGGAAAACTGTTTCATTGAAAAATAATTCATTTATAGTTGTGCTAAAAATATTTCTTACATTTTATAAATCGTGAAATTGAATATGGTTTTTTAATTGTACTTTTTAGTGAATAGAGTGCAATGGAAATAAGAATGAATATAGTTATAGAAGTATAGCTATTATTAGCAGGTGGTAATGTATTAAGTACTAAAAGCATGTAGCAATAATGGCAATTTTGGAAAGGGAATTTTATCTCGATTTATTGTGAGATTTTAGTTTTTAAAATTATGGGCAACAATGCAATGTAGCAATTTAAAATTAATTTTAGTCAAACCGACGACAATCCTCTTCTATTCTAACTGCATTGACCTTTAACCCTTTTCAAGTGTCTTTAGTGTTTTCCATTCTAATTCTATTAGTAGTTAGTTTCTTGTAGACATGAAGTAGGATAAAAAAGGAATGGGTAAAAGATTTTTGACACATTAATATACAAATAATCATAACAAAATTTACAAATTATAATTTAGTCTATAACAATATTTACCGATCATGAACGGATAGAAGTTGATAACCTAAGAATATTATAATAACCTACTTAAGCCAAAGTACCATTGCCGGTTTGGACTTATTTTACTTATCTTGAAGAACCATCACTTTGTCAGGGTTCAAAGGTTACACAATGACTATTTGTATATAAAATCGACTAGCCCAAAGAAATTAGAATTTAGGTACTCGAAACAAATATAGTATAAGATCATCTCTTTGTTAAAATAAATTACTCATCGCAAATCAAGCAGTATTATTTCCTAGGTTAAAACAGAAAGAACAAGCGTTTTATTTTTTATTGTAACGCAGCATCGGTTAGTTTATAATACACTTTTTTTTTAATATTTCTTTGTGCCATTTCGTTAATTTTAATAAGTGTAAAAACTAAAGCATTGCCCAATGTAAACATAAAAGTTATCTATGTAAATAATTAAGAGTCAGAGAATTAAGATATTACTTAGATTGAAAAGAAACAAAGAAGACGTTCAATGCAATGTAACTGAAAGTCAAAAAATAAAAAAGTCAAACGTTGAAAAGAAAAACACATCCGGTCGGACCTGTTGTGGATGAATTTTTACGAAATTTATGTGTTACCAATAATAGCAACTGATACTCAGTCAGGTACGAAAGATACAACAAAGAAAAATTGATAGCAAAGAGATGAAAAGGTTTTCTATAGAATACTTGTTAAAGTGAACGATCTACTTTTCGCCAAACGGAAGTGGCTTGAAAAAAGTTGAGTGAAATCGGGTGGTGTATACTTTCAACAAAGTTGTGAAAGTATCTCTAAACTAATTTGAAAACAACGATTAACATCTTGATTGAGTTAAATCTTTCAAAATTGATTTAATTAGAAACACATCACCAGGAGGTTAGTGTATTTTTATAATACAGGAACTTAATGTTTTCGGAGAAAAGGACTGAGAAGGAAAGATCAGTTTCTTAGTAAATGCAAAATGAAAAAGTGTTTTCTTCAACATTTTTAGAAACCCACGAGATCTAAGCGTGGTGGAAGGGTGAGAAGTAATCATGGGCGCTTGCATGGGGAGAGGAACGCGAACGGAGGATAATTCTGGACCTCCTTGTGGTAATTAAAATAATTTCAAAACTAAATTGTCTGATAAACTGATGAATTGACTCTGTGAAGGTTTGTAAGGGAATAATGATATTTCATTTTGGAAACAGTTAAGACACAGCCACTGAGAAGGGACGTGGTAAAGTGGAAGTCTGAAGTGCCTATAACGATGGGTCAACTCCATAGTAAAAGAGATGAGTTTTGGGAAACTGCACCCGTGTTTGAAGGTATCCTACCTCACAAGACAATAAGTGTTGTGCCATAAACATTTCTTATTAACTGATTAATCTAACTTACTATTCGGGTTTTCAATAAGGTCTTGATTACTTAGGGCGCAAAGAAATCTGGGATGCCATAAGAGCTGCTGCCACAGCAGCTGAGGCTAATGACTTTAATCTCGCTCAAGCCATTTTGGATGGAGCCAACATCTACATTCCTCATGGTATGTAATCCTGCAATCAGTATTTTTGTACTTTATTGAAATGGAATACAATGGACTATACTATTTCCTTTGACAGGTACTCTACAAGAGGCATACGATGAGCTTGGGAACCAGTACAAGGTTCCTGTTTACTGTCTCTCCCGTCCATTGAATATTCTCTGTGAGGATTTCGATGAGAATTTCGCTGACAAAGGTGGTAAGAACTTCAAAATTTACATCTCGTACATCCAGGCTATTTAAATGAAAGCTAACCAAATCTATTTTCTTTTGGAAATCGATAATTATAAAAAATTGCAGAAGGCAACCAAGAGGAGCTTCAGGAGGGAGATCTCCATTTGATGAGACTGAGATTGTCTTCAACGGGGAAAGATGTGGAGCTTTCTGTTCGCCTAACCGAAAGCATTTCTTCGTGTAAGCTAAAGCTGGCTGCGAAGACCACTCAAACGCCGAGGCAAAGATGGTTCTATGGGGGACGACTCTTGGAGGATCGAGTCAAAGTTCGCGACCTAGGAATACCAGATGGTCATGTAATACAAGTAGTATTCAATGAACCTTCCAATCGAATCTACTAATAAACAATTTTTTCGTCATAAAAACAATCTCGATATTCACTATTACGAAATATCTCAATATAAAATCTTCGAATTACTCGTTGAAAACGATATGGTGATATAGCTTTAATCGATTGTTTACTCTATATCTTGCTGATTAAAAGTATCACAAGAATGGACATTTCCCTGAACCAAGGAATCGAATAAAGATTAAGGAAATGATAAAACTTCTAGTTACATAAATTGATAAAAATTGAAAAGCACAGATTGGTAACAATCTGGATACAAACAATGACAACGAGACAAAAACAAACAAAAAGGGTAATGTATACTCATGAAATCAAAATTGATGAACACCATATACATCAAAACATATACAAAAGTTTTAAATACACACAATGTAACAATCATCACTTCTAGTTGGTAGTTATTTAAAAATAAAATTAGATTTAGCAAAGAATGTATGTGGAAATTATATATCTGTAATATAACTTTAAGTTTAAGGCACGACACTGGCAGGCAGGTAACGACTTATTAATGAATAATGTCTTGTGACGCTTTCACTGCACTGAAACAACGAGAAAGTACTTTTCAGTTCCATTACAATGATTACCTATTATTGCAACAGCTAGGTAGATACAACCATTTGATCCCTTTAAGTTTGTATACAGGAATGAAACAAAAATATTTATTGAAAATAACTAATGTATGTATTAATATAATGTTACTCACTCCACTGGAACGATAAAGATAAAAGACTCGAAGGAGCAAGAGAAACGCCAAAAATACTATTGTTTATCTAATTAAGCATAAACTATACTCGATTGGTAATGATAGATATGAAATATGAAACGATCATGTCCTTGTCTAATTAAGTACCGTTTATAAATCAAAAGCGTTATTTTTATTGATATTGTGTGATTCAGAAATGTTTAATGAGGCTAGTAGTAGCTTTTAATAGTCTCGGGCTACGATTTCAAAGAACAGGGTGTGCAGACCGACGGGCACAGACAGATTGCTCCTTGTAATTAAAATGGAAGTTTTTGGTGTCAAAAGAAGAGAAGCCCGTATTTATGGCTAGCTGATGGTTACAAGTTATAATCTCTGTGAAGTGTCCCAATCGAGCTTTTTGCATCCTCATCCATCGATAGCATTTTAAATATCAATAAAATCTGTAGCCCGTAATTTTATGCCTCGGTAACTTGCCAAGGTGTAGTTATAATCTGTTCTACTACCTGCTTCTTTTAGAAGAGATGCTATTAAGAATATAACATGTAAAACTTACTATAACCTTTTATTTATGTTAAGATTATTATACGCAATTAATTTCGATCACGAAAATATTTTAACGATTTTTAGGCATTCAATTTTTACGTTAAATCAGCTAAACTCAGAAAATACTGAACGAGATTGCCACATAAGCTGCTGATATTTAACTTAATTATAATAGAGGGAAACGAAATTGCTGTACTAATCTAATCATAAGTTTAAATTTCAGTTTTATTTTATTTATTTCTTTTTAAAATGCATTTGTACCGTGAAATGTCTTCCTAATTATTATTATTTTAACGAACTACCTACATGATTACTATTTACTTCTGATGAAGGATCATTATGAACAAAGTACCGGAGTTGAAAGAAAATATTAATGAATGACGACTGATCGAAGCTTATGGGAATGAATCGGATCGATGAAGCGTTAGTGTGTAGCAAAAATATTTAAGACTATAATTATAACGAGTTCGTTCCTTTCAATCGTATTTCCGTATATTTTTTAAACAAATAAAAAAAGATTTTATGACATACAATTCGAAAAACGTTCATACATTGTTTATTGCTTGAACCATAGTTACATATTATTTAATTTTAGAAACTCGTAGGTCCCATTCTAGATACCACTTCTATTTATGATGATATGTTACAACAACCATTAAGCTTAAATACTACATTAACTAAATGCTTTCTTAAATTTCTGTAACCAATTCATTGTAATGGACTAGCTAGGATTCATGAAACAGAATCACAAAGTAATCACATCAAAAATTTATAAATCATGAGTTATGAGACTGCATAGAACTTGACATTTTTTGTTTTGGAGCTATTTAGATTTCTTATAATTTTGACAAAAAAGGTCGCTATAGACAGTTACTAAGCATACGGCTAACCTTAATTTATAATAGAAAAATAGAAAGCCGAAAAACATTGACATACATAGAATAGTTGATTAGAAAAAACCAAGCAATTTTGGCTGCTAATTTATCATGGATCATGGATCACGGATTTATCATGACTTCAAAACAAATTCATATAATTTTAAACAGCTAAGGTACTATACTAGTCGCCAAAAAGTTGTGCAACAAAACAACACGGCCAACTTTTGGAGCCAAAATTAATTTTCATTACTTCCAGGTATAAGAAACAGGTTGGTATAATATTATCTTCAATCATTAGTTAGGGTTAAGGTAGCATGTAGAAGTAGGTTGCAACTTAAGTGTAATATGGATAATATACAAGCAGAACATCGGTGAACACTTTTCGGTGCTAAAAATATTTTTGTGCTGAACACGGAAGAAGATCCTCACATTTCACAGATTATTGAAACGCTTAGACTTACAATTAGATTCAGTGACGAAGTTTAGGGTAGCTCCTGTTCCCCCTCGCTCTCTGACAAGTCTTCATACTTTTCTGACTTCGCTTTAGGACTGTCAACGTCACTTGTGACAACTCCAGAGACTTTTTTTTCAATAGATTCAAGAGTTTGGGAAACTTCAAGTGAAACCTGTTCCATAGGACTGATTGGTGCACTGGAACTTTCTTCAACTTCCATCGGACTGATATCCTGCTTGTCTTTCACATCTTCTTCTGGTTTATCAACAGCCTTCTCGTCAGTCATTAAAGCCTTCAAACTCTCAATCGTAGCACTCATCATTTCCATGTTCTTTCGACGATCCTCCAACTTCCTTTCCAACAAGGCTTGTCGAGACTGAAATAACGGAAATCCCATGATTAATTAGCATATCATTCAGTTTCGAACTTTTTTTTACAATAAAACTTACTCGATGAGTCTGAAGTTCTTTTTCGAGTTCAACTCTCTTGGCTTCGGTACCTTTCCTGTCTGGTTTACTCTGGATAAGCTTAGCCAATGCATCATATTCCATACTATATTTTCGATGCTTTGTAGCCTCATCAAGGAGGGACTTTGATTCAACTATCTGTTCTCTTGTCTGGTGAATTTCATCTTGTACTTGATCTTTCAAGTTCGAAAACATATCCTTGGATTCTTCGTTCACTTTAATGGCTTCATACGTCCTTTGGGCAGACATTTCTACTTGATGAATTTGAGACATCAGTCTTCGAAAGGATCCATTTCTATTGATTAATTAATTAATCAATAATAACTGAAGGTTATTTCAAAGAACATGCAAATCAATGTTTAATTCTAACGTAATCATACCTTTCCCCTGTAGTTTCTTTGGAAGGAGACATGCAGAATTCGACATACGATTTGGTCAACGCGACCAATCTCCGGTCATCTCCAACTCCATCACCATCGATCAACAATCTTCGTTTGATAACTTCATCTATAATTTATAAAAAATAAAACATGTAGTGTTACCAATACCATTACAATGGATACGATGTAATTAAATTCTAAAAGATTTTTATTTCATGCAATTTATTTTGGTTGATGCCGACTGAATATTTCTATTCTAACCGTACACAGTACAAGACCTACAACCTAGGGAAGGGACCTTATATTATGGTATTTACAAACTGACTACCCCGTTATTAAGAAGCGGAGCTTCTTTATGGTTTTCACTGCGTCCATCTGTTCATTTGTCTGTCCGTCTGTCTGTCTGTGGACACGATATTCAAAATAAGGTGAATGATTTAATATCCATGTTTTACTATCCGAACTTACGTAAGTTTTATACCAAAAGATTTTGGTAATGTAATGAAAATGATATTAATAATGCTAAATTAGAATGTAGACGTCTCCATAATCAAATTGACTACTACAATTTACTAGAAAAGTGTAATCAATTGACAATTACAGAAAGATTGAAATTTTATAGTCTTTGGAATGTGTACAAGGTTCTGAAATTTGGTTCTTGTGTAAACTTTATCTCAACTCTATTTAATTTAGATTGTGAACGTAGTAGAGAATCTCGAAGTAGCCAAAATTGTTCTGTTTCTACTTATCGCACCGTTACCGTTATTTTTGAAAAATCAGTGCAATATTATTCTGTTCGTCTGTGGAACCAATTACCCATAGAATAGCTCAAAATTTTTCAATTACGAATGTTAGTGTCAGAAAATGTATAATGAGTGGATGTTATCTTCTCGTTTCGAAGAGTTTGTAACGAATTAAAGGTATATTTATGTTACATTATATTAGAGATTATTTTTAAGATTGAATATGTAAATTATGACACGTTCAACGTTATGCCTTTAATATGATTTATTATGTCACCTGCCTGTGGAAGACTAGTCTGTATTGTACTAAACAGCTGTATGACATTTTGCGAACATCTTGCAATAAAAAAGGCTAAACAAACAAACAAACTCTCGAGCGGATTGACTTATCGGGATGAAACTAGGTACATATACGAAGTGTGCCAACAAAGCATTCCTAGCCTAGCCTAACTATGAACTTGATGAACTATGAACTATCCAACCAAAGAATTTGCCAACTCACAAAATTGTTGATTCGCTACTTTAAAAAAGTATTCAAAAAAAATTACCTGTAACCAAATTGTCCATAGCTGAAATATTTTTGATCAATCCTGGCCGTAACGAAAGAAAGTTAATCAAAGGCCAAAATAGTGCCAAATTGCCAAAGGTTTCTACAAACAGAAAAACATGTGACAGGACAAAAACGACAGGTGAAATGAAATGTGAATAATGTGATGCTATGCTAGAGAGTGGTTGTGGAGGCTCCCGGTTAAAATTTGTGGTTTTTGAGATTAGTGCGTGAAAGCCAAGTTGACTCAATTCTTCCGACATGTAATAATTTTTTGCCAATTTTGGACTAATAAGACTGGGGTATACTAAGACTATTAGTCAACCAAGAATTTTATATCCTGCAAATTGTTGATTGATTGATTGATTGATTTATCTTTATTGTCTTTCCCAGTTCAAGCAAGCTTGTTCTTCCACTAGTGACATTACATTGTAATATTGTAAATCGTATTATTTGCAATTTGCAATAGGGCAATTAGTGGATAATAAGTGCAAAGTGTATACCGGTCTTCAGGAGAGAAATCTCGATTATCACTAACCCAGTAAAAGTCTTTCCGGTTAAACTGTTATGTTATGTTATGTTAATCCTGCAAATTGTAATGCAAAATATCAGTAGTGAGCTGAGCAGTGTGTGTAGGCAGCGTAGGCATTTTTAGGATAGATAGGATATTAAATTACGATGAAAGTCAGGATGCAACATGGCAAACATTTCCTCTTTAGGGGTACATTGATCCTTGGCATTCGATCAAAACCGTTATAATTTTTTTCAAAATTTCAAAATAGCAATAAGCATCGCAATTATGACTTGTTATGACTATATGATATGATATTGACTAAATGTAGCTTTGTATTTTATATATAAAATATAAAGCTACGTTTAGTTAATATGAAAAAATTATTGACACTGAAATGTGACCCTGGCCCTGTCTCAAATCTCAAATACGATATTCAGGAGAATAAATATAATAACTTTTTGCATACTAAACGTTCCCAGTTCGCTTGCATAAACTGTTAATATGCACAATAATTTTGACTACGTTGAAGATTGTAGTGCATAGTGCATGCGTATTAGCATCGATAAAACGATTCACAACTTGAAACTTTAATTAGATTGCCTACAACTTAATACTACTTTAACTGTGACTTTAATTATTACTGCACAATAAACGAATATGCTAAAAATAATTATAATGCAGAAGTGGAACGACGTGGAAGACATTGTGAACGTGAACTATAGAGGCGTCATGAACAGTTAAATTTCGTTGTGAAAGGAATCTTTTCACTGGCTCATGAATAATGACTTATCTAAGGGCTGCTCACTGGCTTCATGTGTTAGAAAAATAAATGATGATGTATTGAATTTATTTTTCCATAATAAAAGAAACGTTCCAATGCTTTCCGAATTTCTATTGTTTTGGGTTAAAAGGTGTTTCCACGATATTCTTCAACTCTGACATAGATGAAATAATTCTAATCTCCAATACGAGTAAACTATATAATATCAGACTCTCATATTTCTTTCTCTGAACTCTGGATTTCAATTAAAATCTACTGTAATTGATCGTGTTTTCCCCCAAATTGTTAAGTGCTTAAAAACTTTACATCGGTCAGCAGAGTTTTCAAAACTTTGGAATCTTTTATAAAACTAAAGCAGGAAATATCTTAATAACATAACTCCTTGGCTGTGAAAATACTTTTGTCCAACACTTGTTCAAATTTGAAGAAGCACTTACAGAACCTAAATTTTCTAGCCGAAGCATTAAATTCCAAAAAAAAACTTTACAACCTAAAAATTCCAAGTTGTAAGATAGTGTAGCATTTAAAGCAAACAAAGGTCTCACTGCAAATAAAAGGAGGATAAAGTAAAGACATCATTCAACATACCCTTTTCAAGCAGTTTTATGATGTCATTGGATTGGAATCGATTCCGTTCACTAAGCGCTTGTTTTACAAGATAAACAATAAAGAATTGATATTATTACTGTTGTCTAAATTCCTCAATTCCTTCCATTATCAAGAGATCAAGACCTCAAAAACAGAAAAAAATGGATTGCATTCATACATATCTAATTTATAAAATACTACATTAACCTACCTAATTTTGTATGTGATTTCTTAATTAATAATCATTTTGTAAAAAATCAATAAAAAATTACAGACTCTTTCAATTAATTTAAGCATTACTTTAACTATGTATTCGGAATAATTCTGGTTGAGCGCAAAGTTATCATTCTTCAAATTCTTCGCTTCTGGATTATTCAATAAGTATAAACTCAACAGCGGTACCCTTCGTTCAGTTTTAGACCCCGCTTAAGCTTTAACAAAAAACTCTGAAAATGAACAGTAAAATGATTAATATTTCTATACTTTTACAATGGAAAAGTATAAGAATAATCATTTTTTCACCCCATATAACTCCACTGAAGCGATATCAAACATTCTGCGATACGTGATAATTGATATTCCTTTTATTATAGAATTAAAGAAATAATGTCTTTATTGATTCTATGACGTAGTCCACAGGTCAGGTGACAAGCCAACGCTACAGGCACAGATGCTTTACTTGATGTAAGTTTTACTACTTTTAAGTTCTTTAAAACAGTTATACCATAGCTCGTTGTTTTTAAACAACTCTTTGAACTCTTTATGAATTTTTCATTCATATTAAATTATATAAATTATTATCTTTAATGTGATTTCATTCCACTATTTTCCGATGCGTTTTTAATGAATTTCAGTTTCAGACCGCCGTAGCCGGAACTAAAATTTAAAATAGTAAATAAATTTTAAGTATATGAACGGAAATCCTACTAATCCAAACCCATTAATAATTTCAAGTCAAGGTTATCAATCTAATGATTAACACTCCTATTTCCATAATACGTATCTCTTACAATTAGTTCCTAGTTAGTCTAGACTTAAGATGGATTGATACGATTTAAACGAAATCATTTGCATTTCATACACGTTATATAACTCATAAGTACTTCCTTTCCTTGTTGACAGGTAGGAACTTTAATGTAAATTATCTCGGCTCGGAGACACTGATTGTGGACAACCCTAGCCCTATCCGTCATGAACTTTACGTTCTCTGATTAGTCGGGAAGACAACATAAGAAGAATACGGTTACTCACATTGCACATGGATCTTAATTAAATGACTATACAATTTATCTATAAGATGAGTATGCGAGCAGCGATAATGCGAATGGTATCAATCAAACTAATAGTTGAAAGTCAACCAATTACAGTAGTGTAATTAATCAATACATATTATTATACTATACTATGTATCGATATTCCAACTATTCATTAAAAGCATCATACACAAAACAGCTCTATTCTATACTGTTTTATTTATAAAGTCGTATAAAATTTCTGTATTATTAGTCGTATATGCCAATCCATAATCCATCCTTCGATGGATTATGGATTGGTTTTAGCTGCCCAACTTAAACTGAAGGAAGTAGTTCAAAGTTTAGTTAAAGCTCATCCTTTAATAGTCAGAAAGTCAAAAGTCGTGTACTCTTACTATTTGTTCAGTCAGACTTGTCAGACTATCTGATACAAACGAAAAAGCATTACATTACATTACAAACCATTCACTTTGTATTATTGAAACCATTGCGACTATTGCGAGTCAAACGAGAATCGAGTCCGTCAGTGTTATTTCGGTCACACTTTAATTCATATCGAGCTCCAAAGTAATCATTTAATTTTTTTCATTTACAACAACTGGTGGATTTTTATTAAATCCTAAAATTAAGTTTTATACGAAGACGTGGTGAAGTGAAAGATAAATCTTTTAATTTTTTGTCAATTGCAATGCAATGAGTGAATAAACTTTTAAAGTATTTTATGCATTTAGCATTTACACGTCACACGTGTATTTTTAAAAACCCTAAAGACATTGCATAATAAATAGAACTTCAACCCAAAGAGTTACGAAGTAGAAGACAAGTGAGTAGCAGTCAGTGGGACAAGTACGACAAAAGTGACATACATACAGAGAAGGTAGAAGGAAGGTTACAGATACACAGATATTGTTGTATTTGGGTCAACAAGTTCCGAATCAGCTGATATTTTCCGCTAAATTGTACCTTTGAAGCTTCTTTGTGATCTTACTTGAATGGAACCATTTTACAAGGAAAAGAAGTCCAACTGGATCTCGTCTTCAACGTCGAATTCGGGTGAATTTTCAAGATCTACATCATCATCTTCTCCTGGTGAATTAGTTTATTTCAGAAATCAACTCGATTTCAAAAATCTGCGCATCTCTGCAGGCTAATGGAAGTGAAACTAGATTTGTTCTAATTCTAATTAATTCATAATTGGAAAGATAATTCTTAGTACATAGTAAAATGGGTTGATAAAACTTTATTACGCAGTAACATCTATAATCGACCGAATCACAATAGCAATTTATTAAATTGTGTAGTTTTTCGAGTTTCCAATACTCCCAAATCACAAATAGATCCAAAAGAGCACTGACTGGCCATTTCAATCTTTGTATCTGGATCCCGATTCCTGAAAGACGTGCAGCTCTTCTACACACTAAACAACGTAAAAGCCGTAATAATTATTATCATTTATCATTTGGTATGTATTATTTGATGATGGATATTGGATAGGCTAGTTTATTGTGTTTCTTCACAGCCGTTTTTTAACCTTTTATCTTAACTTGAACTTTTGACTTTTTTCAATTTTGACTGCAACATCTTTACTTTGCAAAAGGATTAGTTAGTGAATTAGTCAAACAGTAAATAAACTGTTGACTTAATAAACTTCATTTCTTATTGAAGTATAGTTATCGATTTTTTCAAAAAAAAGCGAGACAGATAAAAGCGGCTTGGATTATTGTTCAATTAATGCATAATGGGAGTTTCTACTTTTCGTACAACATAAAAGTTTTATAAAGTTCAATTCTATTTGTATCTTTACACTTTATTTCATGTAAGTCATTTTAACGCTAAAAATTCATAATTTAACTATTAACTAGTTTGTGTGTACAGGGTATCACAATGATTACCATATGAACCAGACATCAGCAGACTTTTTATGTTTGCATTTTTGTCGTCAGACATGTGCATGGTGGAAATGACATATTAATCACTGTGCCCAATTTATTGCAAAGGGTCGTTAGAATTTTCCATTATTTAAGCCTTTTTATCAGAAGGGTTAGCTCATATAACTATTTCATGTTAGGCAAATAATATGTTGGAAAAAATACAAAGGTCACTTATTTCAAGTTCCTGCCTACATGGAACAAAACGATCCCTTTTTAGAGCTTGCTTTAGTTTACTTAGACCCTTTTATCTTATTACTACGTTTTTAAATGTTTAATTTGCAGAAATGAAACTAGAGAGGTCTTCATACCTCATCATCTTGATCAATTCATTTCAGATTCGTCTGCTCTATAGGGACTTAAGGGCGTACCATTTTATGATAAATGACATATTTATGATCATAACTAATATTCTGCGATAAAAACAAATTATAATGGATACATGAAACAATGACTGCATTCTTATGTACAATGTTTGGTTAAATAACTTTTTACGACTCACTAAAAGATCATTCGGTTGGAGTGTATGTTCTACAAGAAGAAGAACTTAACTGAATTGATGTTAAACACCCTTACTTTGAGTGACAGATATAAAGAAAGATGATTGAATGTCTGTGTGATAGTTAAACATTAAGTGTGAGATACTTGAGAGAATAAAGTTAAACCAATCAATTCTTGACTTTAAGTTCATTCATACTTTCATTGCAGAGTATAATCTTTGACTTGAAAAGTCGATATGTGTACGATTCGGTTGAAGGACCATGATTGACAGTTTAGAATGAAGTCATCATAAAAGACTTGCCTGTAATGAATGATTATGATTCTACAATTTATCATTTGATAGAATCGGAAACATATCAACTGCTTATTATTTATATAAGTATAAATTGCATTATACTCTAAGTCTGACCAGAATTCTCTTTTAATTCCAACATTCTTTTACGTTGATCTTGTATTAGTACGTTATTCTGAATTTCTGTTCAATCTTATGAAATGACGAAAATGTTTTAAAGACAGCAGAAAGGTTCACCATCGGCATCAGATAAGAGCATTTACGCGTGAATATAAAAATTGGGCTCTTATTTGTTGAGAAATTTATAATCAATTTTTATACTATCATCATGACCTAATGCATGAAAGCTCAACAAACGTAAGCAATATAAAATAGATACATATCCATGGAATATAAATATCACGTCCCTTTATTTTTAGTGTAGTGTTAGTGCATTTTCTTTTTTCACATCAGTGTCAATTGTCACGCACATTTCTTGATATCAGTATTGAAGGTGACAAGATTCTACTTAAATGTTCTGGTGCAAAAAAAATCTAATAAATCATTCAATGGCCGAGGATTAAATTATAATTAATAATCTTACGTTTGGAATTTTAATACTGTTAATGCTATATATCTGAACAATCGAAGGGAAGTGACGCAGAAAAAATTGAAATCCTTAGGAGGGTGACGAAAGATAAACCATAATCAATTTTGTTAGGGTTAAGGTAATTACGGAACATGTACTTCATACTTGTCATTGAAATTTGAACACTTGTGAATAAATTTACTACCGGATCTGACCAGATACAATTATTCTTTAAATTTCATGGAATTGTCAGGTTGATTGTTCAAAAAGCTTAATAAGCAAACTAACAAATATGTCAATAATTCCTCAAAACCAAATTAGGCATTGCATTAGTGCATTTCAATAGGGTAACACGAGCTTTCTAAACAGTCTCAAAGTAAAAGATGTAATTTCCATTTCATAAACCGTTTAATTTGCTGTTCTTAAGTTATAAGTATGAAAAGAGTAAAATTAATATAGTAGTCAGAGTTCTAACTTATCAAAAATGTGGAATAATTTGTTGAAGCCCTTAGATTAGTGTAATATTTAAATAACTAGGTTAAGTCATTAGGTTAGCTCTGAATCTGTATTCTTCTTCTGAAAAATAATGTGATTCCTTGAATAAAAGCATACTGATTAATCTTGCACCAGATTACTTTAATTTTGAAATGTAAAATATAAGCATTTGCACTTTGGAACAAAAGTGGAATTTCCTATCATGTTGGTTGAGTACAAGAAATGTGGTGCTTGCTAAAATTGATGTTTTATTATCATTATTGCTGAGAAGGGGTTTAGCTTTTTAGCATAAAGTAGGTTAGTTATCATATCATTACAATTATTGCGAATCGATGAGTGTGTTTTATTTTTATTAGTTTTATAACTTATGGTCTGGCTTTGGGAATTGAGTAACATAATCGTTTATTTTGTATCCATTGATGAATGATAAATTTTGATGCGTCAGTAGAATATTTTAAAATGGCTGATATTGACTTGCAAGACTCAAGACACATGCTTTATTTCATGAACAATGATATGCTAATCTATTGAATCTTTTTTTCAGATTATCAACCCTTCGTCCTCAGATACGTATTTCGGGAAACATTTCAGAACTTTGAAAATATCAAGAGAAATCCAGTTTGAAAGTATTTTTTAACACAACAAGTTTTTAATACAGCAGCAAAGCAAATCGATCTCTTATAGTGGACAACTGTATTCATTTTAAGTTCAATAAGGAAATTATATAGTAACAAAATAATACTCAAAAAAAGTTTTTTACTTGACAGTTTGTTTTTTAATACAAGAACTAAAATTTAGGTAGGTCTTTAGTTTTTTAAGTATGAACCCCGCATGGACAGGGCAGATTAGTAGGAGTGCATCACAGTCTCGCCTGGGTGAAACTTCTGGCGAATTTGACCCTAACAGTTCCCTATTAAATTCAGTCGAAGCTGATAGCCAAAGCTTAAATTTAACCTCAAGTATTATAAGTACACATAGCGCACCCATAGAAGGAGGATCAGGACTTTCAGGACCTAGACGTCCGTCAAGTGGAGATAGAAGAACTGGAGCGGCTCTATTTTCAGCTACAGGAACTAATTTATTTGGAGAAAATACCTTCTCTTCTCATCAGAACAACAAACCAAGTTCTTCTTCTGACAGTATGGAGTCTGACGAAGGTAATTTTTCGATCCTTCTTTTATATAGCAATAGTTTGAAACCGAGTATGCAAATATTGGATCTACATTATAAAATTTGATTTCACTCGATCTCGATGGTCCGGCTAGAGAACACTAGATCTAGTTAGAGTTTAGAGTTAAATTGTTAATGGTTTTTAGAATTAAGCTCCGTCGTAATTTAGAGATTTCTTTTCGTTGATGTTGATTATCATGTTTTTATTATCTCCAGTTAATAGTTGATGAAACGCTAGGGTCTGCAATGCAGCATAGTAATTGGGAATTACTTATTTCGGATTTTAACTGCAACACAGGAACTCATCCGTTTTAGATGCGTGTGTAAAGATAAATACAAATATTAACAGAGGCACATGAATTCACAATTTACTTTAGTATTGCATCATTTGCATTGTAGAGAAACCGTGCTCGTGCAGTCAAATGCTGATTAGAAAAAATCTAAACAAATTGGGCTACAATTATAAACCATGATTAAAAACACAACTTAATGTAGAAACTTGGATTGAGATTCAAGAAAATCAGAAAGAATAAACCATTCACAACGCTTTAAGAAAGTATCGTCCGATTTCTATTGTCAATTAAACTTATGAAACTATTTGGGGCTATTTGAAACCATTGAGGCTATTTGAAATCATTTAGAGCTATTTAAAACCATTGGGAGCTATTTGGAACCATCGGGAGCTATTTGAGACCATTGGGAGCTATTTGAAACTATTTGGGGCTATTTGAAACTATTTAGCCTTATTTGAAACCATTGGGGCTATTTGAAACCATTGGGGCTATGTGAAACCATTTAGCCCTATTTGAAACCATTTAGCCCTATTTGAAACCATGTAGCCCTATTTGAAACCATTTAGCCCTATTTGAAACCATTTAGACCTATTTGAAACCATTGGGGCTGTTTGAAACCATTTAGCCCTATTTGAAATCATTTGGGGCTAAGTGAAACAATTTTGTGGTCATAGAAAGGAAGCGGTGATGGAGGAGTAGCTATATCAAGAAAATTTTTTTCCCTATCTTTAACATTGGGTCAAAAATTTGACCTTTTTATTGTGACCTTGGGGGTGGTCGTACAGGGCCCATCTGCGAACTTATTCAAGCTATGGGGGTCTAGAGCAAGTGTTCCAAGTTTGAAGTCCAAGTCGATATGTGAAACCGTTCGGAAGTTATCGCCTTTACGGACTTCCGGACTACCGGACTAACAGACACCATGAGCGTTCACATAAAGTATCTGACGATACTTAATAAAGCTGTAGTTTAAAAAAATCAATGCCCAAAATATCGTTCTACAGCTACAGATAGAGCATCGAGCACTGGCTTTTAACTCAATTTGACAGTTTTTAGAAAGTAATACATATTTGTTACATTATATACTAATATAAGTTGTTTTAAGTAAGGATGCAGATTACAAAATAAGAGTCGAAGCAGTTTATGGGCAAACGATTCAATAATATTAATTTCTTGACAACAACTTGATTTTTATCTGAATTTAAGATACTTTAGTTCACTTGAAAATGCGAAGTAGAAAATTATATTATAAATTTTTATATAAATATGATTATGTATTATGCTTTTTAAGTGCATATAGCACGCAGTGACCCTGGCTGGCCTACGTGTGGAGTGCTGGAATTAGTGTGTAGGTAATCAATTAATTAATTATGATATTAAAATCAAAACTTATTACCATAGTCTGTAATAATTTTATTAATGTGGCCAGAGAAACATTATCTTAGTTCAGCAGAATGAAAGTTAAATATTTTGACTGGAGATATGAACTATGTGGAAGGACGCTTATTGTCAGATTTTCCCAAGGGTAGTCCTAATCTTGGCTTCGATAATTTGTACAACTGCTGCTGTAACATTTTGTCTAGGATATGGACGAGGGTCATAATAATTATAATCAATCACTTATCAGAATTCAGCATAAAATGATCTATTAGTGAAGTGATACGGTATCGTTAGTATTGCCGGTGTGAAAGGAACTGTTAAGAAGTTACTATTGAAAAGTTACCCATTAAAATTACTCCTTATGGCAATGCACCATGTACCGTGTATATTGGTATCGCATTGTATTTTGTAATAAAAACTACAGTTTGCCTTCGTTGCAATGCCCTTAGATGAACTTTAATGCAAATACAGGTGGTCATTGTAATATCAAATACTGTAGACTAGTTTAGATAATGTAAAATGAGCGATATGCTTACTGTACTATAACCGTATGTCTTCTTATTATTAAAGCTCTGATATAGTCTTTCAAACAAGTTAACTGTTGTGTACTCGCATTGATAAGTTATAGATAATCTGTGTGACGATCAGTTAATGAACAAGTGATCATAGAACAAATACTGGAAAAAGAATTTTGACATTTCTTTATGAATCTGACAGAGCATGTGGAACAGATCTGAGGTTTCAAACTTAGAAAGTTATTCTGAGAATAACAACATAGCAGGAAAATATTCTCAAGGGATGTCCGTCCGTAGAGGTGTTATAGCGTCCATTGCGCACTGTATGGGCGCTAGCGGCAGCGATAGTTTCAATCATGGGAACAGTGCGGAAGCAGACTTATATGAAGGTCTCGACTCCACTACTGATGGTCAGGCTCAGGTTAATGGTTCGTCATTAGCAAAATGACTCATTACTATCATCCATAATAGAATGATTCTGTTAGCGGTTGAAAGTGGCTTTAGTTTTAGTGTATAGAATAATCAATTTAAGCATACGTTTTTTCGTTTCGCTAATGAATAATGAATGGTTCCAGCAGTGTTTGAAATTGTATTGCTTTAGGAATTCTATACGGTAGCTGTAAGGCTAATCGAAATAAAGCATAGATAGAAGATTTGAAAATTGCTTAGGAGTTGTTGAGTTTGATATTTGATCCCTTACCCTTTCTTCGTTTGCCTATGAACATGATATTCTTCTGGAGTTCACTGACTAGTCACTGACATAAGGATGCTATGAGATGCAATGCATGAACTTTTATCAATGTACTGGTCTTAAAAAAGTTAGTCGCAGTGTAATTGCAAACTTTAACAATAATTGGGCTGTTTCTTGTATGCTTGCCACTTGAGCAAGACATCGTTGAAGGGTAACAGCATTAGGATGTTGGACGTGTTAGAATTTAGTAACGATATATATACAATCATTCGGATTCGAGGACGGTCAATAAATGATTTATTACCTAATTAAATATTCGTTAGTTATATTACATTCCGGGGATATTCTCAGAGTGTCATAACCTCGTTTGTGAATAGAACTACAATGTGAAGTTTGTAAAATTACAAGATTATTGTGTGATTTTCAATCATTAGTAGAATGATTATAAAAGCTTGTGGCGTTGCGTTTGTCCAAGCTGCTTGAAGCGTGATTAGTCGTCTTCATAATTAGTACGCATTTACTGATACAATTGATTCATATTATTATTGTTTGAGAAGAAACTTCTATATTATTATGCACTGTTTTGTAGGGTTGAAGTTCTCTTGTTAAAGAAAATTGAGAGTGTAATTAGATTCGGAGACGTAAAGAGTCATGTGGGTCATTTACAGACATGTATTTGGGAACACAGACTAGCGAATTTTTAGACGACGAAGAAGAATTTTTTCATAATAATAAAATACACCGTTATTTTGGTTTCTTAGATGCAGTAAATGTGACGAGGTACGGAAGTGTTAATAGCGGCAGTATTTTGCGAGAGAGAAGAGGTCAATCTAGTACCATGGGTCCAGAGGGCACTAATCTAAACTCACCAACGCTGGAGAAAATGAGACAAAGACTTAGGTTTTTCTTCATGAACCCTTTGGAAAAATGGGAGGCAAAGAGACAATTTCCGTACAAACTTGCAATTCAACTTATCAAAATTTTTTTTGTTACTTTCCAAGTAAGTCCTCAAAAAAAACAAAAGAAGAATTGATTAGTAAAAAATACTTTAAAAAATTGTGTTATTTGAAATTTTCAGCTCTGCCTATTTGCATCTTACCGATACGCTAGTGTGAACTACACTTGGGATAATAAAATAACCTTTTCGCATTTATTCATTATGGATTGGGACACCAGTCGAGAGATCACCTCGTATCCTCCAACCACTGGACCCCTTGCAGTGTACACCAAAACTGCATTTTACAGCTATATTGATTACGCAATTCAACAGGTAGGACCAATTGCTACACAATATTGATAATATTAATCAGAATCTATCACTTATTAAATAATTAATGCTGAAAAATGATTGTGCTTGTTGTGTTTTCAGTACGGTGACATAGAAGAGGTAGCGATTGGCCCCTACTTTTATCCCTCAACGGATAATTCCATCTCTCCTGCACGCTTTTGTATTGAAAGGTATACCAATGGAGTCATTTTTGGATTCAATGAAAGCTACACTTTTGACAGTAGAACGGAAAGTAGTTGCATTGAAATTCCTTCGGAAGATATTAAAAATAGTACAGGGAAACCGTTTTCTATTGAGAGATTCTTGCAAGACAATAATTTCACGATCTCGTTTGACTCCCTCCTGGAAACTCATGTTTACTTCATGCTCAAGACTGTTAGATTTAGAGATCTTGGACCTTTCAAATCACCAGATTGCTTTCAGTTTGATATTGATGTAAGTATTTAATAATTACGTACTGTTTTGAAGCCTAGGGAGTCCAAGGTTTTCATATTCAATTTTTTCTGTAGATATTTTTCAATAACCGGGACCATGATGGACAAGCTTTGGTGACCTTGGAGGCCTTGCCAACAAGGCTACGGTGCAAAGGAGACGCTGATTATATTGGTACACTCGGTTTTAGTTTAGCGTATTACTAAACTTGTTGAGCATTGTATCATCAGTCACAACATTCTAAATGCTTCAGTATTTAGTATTGGTTATAAAAAGGTAAAAATAATAAACTAATTAATATTTTGCAGCTGACAATAGACTGGAGAGAATAGGCAGAAGTGGCGTCAACTATATAGTCATAGGAATGTGCACCCTATCTTTAGTCCTGTGCTGTCGTGCCATTTATCGTGCTCAACTTCTCAAAGCGGTTAGTCTCCTTATAAAACGAATGTTGAAGTGCAGCCTAAATCTTAATGTGATGCAAATTAACGAAAACGATGATAATTTTATTTACTTTTATCAGGAGACCGTAGTATTTTTCAAAAGGTATTTCAATCAAGATTTGAATGTTCAAGACAGATTGGAATTTCTGAACTTTTGGTACTTGATGATCATCTTCAACGACATTTTGATCATCATTGGTTCTGCTTTAAAAGAGCAGATAGAAAATAAGGTAAAGGTAGTATCCTTATGAGAATAACCTCAGATCTATTAGAGATTTTGAAGAATTTTTCAATGTTTTAGGAGTTGACAGGCGAAGCGTGGAATATTTGCAGCTTGCTTTTGGGGGTTGGAAATCTCCTTGTATGGTTTGGAGTATTGAGATACCTTGGCTTCTTCAGGACGTACAATGTTCTCATCCTTACTCTTAAAAGAGCCACACCTAACGTTCTTAGGTTTCTCATTTGTGCTGTTCTCATTTATGCTGGGTTTACTTTCTGTGGGTGGCTAATTCTTGGACCGTATCACATTAAGGTATGAATTAGTATTTGTCGTTAATGTTTATGTTTATGCCATATGACATCTTAATTTCAAATCTGTTTCTCCTTGTGTGAGCAGTTCAGTACTCTCTCAACAACATCTGAGTGCCTTTTCGCGTTAATTAACGGAGACGATATGTTTGCTACCTTTGCGGGAATGTCATCAAAATCCACTCTTCTTTGGTGGTTCTGCCGATTTTACTTGTATACCTTTATTAGTCTCTTTATCTACGTTGTTCTCAGCTTGTTCATCGCACTAATAATGGATGCATATGAGACTATCAAATTATATTACAAAGACGGGTTTCCACGAACAGCACTACAAGAATTTATCGGTGGGACTGAACAGGTGGACGATAATACTCCTCCATCACCTCCGTATTCGATTAGTTGTTGTCATCACCATCTTCATTCAATGTCTCGCCAACCCAGTACTGCAGATTTTGGTAGAAAATCATCTACCGCTGGAGGTATTCTAGATACCATTGTGGAGACTATCTGTGGTTGCAATACCCCTCCACCCAATAAGTGCGTTTGTGTACATTAACCGTATTGCATTATGCTGTAATTTTATCCCGTATCCCTGTAAAAGCTAATAATTGTTTGGGATATTCAACTTAATTTCAGAAATCCTCAGGACGAGACGCAACCCTTGTTAGAAGCCTGACTTGTTCATCGGGGTTAATTGTTGTTAATTTCGAGCGTTTTACAAGTTTGTATTGGATGGAATTGTGGTGACGATTTGCTTCTCCTGTCTGTGATAAGAATCACAAACGGCATGTCTAGAGAAAATCTGAATTGGACAAAATACGTCTACTGCCTGATTCTGCTCATTGTATTAGTCCTACATTGGCTGTTATTTTATGTTCATTGCAAAATTTGGAGCAACTATTATCGCACTTTTAGAAGCTAGACTAAATAGCTATTACAAAATCTTCTGTATTTGTGTACCTACTCACGAGTAATTAATGTCACAAATTCAAATTAATGTCATCTTGGCCGTGAGTAATAGTAGTGGTAGTATAAATAAAAACGCGGTCAGTGTGGATTTCAGGTAGGAATAATTAATACAGCACAGATAGCAGCTATGAGTACGTGTAAGTTATTAGGGTCTGGAGTACTAAAACAAAATAGCCTTGAGTTAAACTTATCAGTTTAGTGTATTATAATGTTACACATAGCCTTAGAGAGCCTTTTATCAGAATGTGGAACATTTTACAACTGTATTTTTTGCCATACAATTAAAAAGTACCTAGTATTTTTTTCATGTAGACTTAAGCCTTCTTTAAGACAAACTTTGATTTCTGCTTAATATTTACTATAAAAGTGTAGTAATTTAATTTAATCACAGATTAATAAACGTCATCGAAATAGCCTAACTTGAGTCTAGTGTTTTTTAAATATATTGAATGTGTGATGAATAACCTTTGTTTAGCAACAAATAATCAAAATGTTGTGAAAATTAAACCAAGCTTTATGCCAAACTAAACATTTTATATTCGAACTGTTTTTTTGTCTAAATGATCTAACTAAATTTTATCGGCTAAAATGGATAGTCAACTTATGAATCTAATTGAATTTTTTTTACATATAGATGAAATTAAAATCAATGCCAAATGCATATATTTATTTGCAACGCATCTGTTTTATTATCGTAGAAGATTAATACACGCAATTGCAGTTAAATACGGAAATTAGTATCTAGAATATTTAGATACACTCAATCGTCAGTAGGAAGTTTTGGCTCAAGATTCAGAAGATCTGGAAAATTTTCCACAATATGCTTTCTAATTAAATCACATTCTTCCTTCATCTCTGCGGGTTCTCTCCATTTGACATTCTCGCCTTGGTCATGATGAGCAAGCTCTTGATAGACTGTATCATTTTCGGGAAAATCGTCCCACCTTCGAGGCAGAATGTGGACATGCACGTGCTGGAAAAAAGTTTTAAAACCCAAATAATCTTGAAGATAACGAAAAATTAAATGTTCTAAATCTTTAAAACTTATCATTGATACATGTACGTACTTCAACAGTTTGTCCTGCGTTTCTCCCGTCTTGAATAGCAATTGTAGAAGCAGTGGCTCTATGAATGCTTTCCATAACCATCTCTACCTTTTGAACAAGGAGGAATAAGTCAGAAACTTCTATAGGAGTCAAGTCTTGAACTCTCTTTACAACTCGTTTAGGCGAGATTAAAACATCTAGAAATTACAAGATAAGAGTCAACATCATAAAGCTATCAGTGATTGATTGTTAAAATTATGAACTTTGTTCAGTTATAATCAGATTCTTCAAACAAAGAGCTAGCCATGTTTCTAGCTTTTATGTTATATTGATAACAAAGCAAAAATAGTGCCGATAACTTACGTCCAGGAACAACACACTTTTTATTGACGAATGCCCTCGAACTAATTGTCTCTAAGAAAACAATTTCGTTGAAGGCACGAATTGGTCCAAAAAAGAACTCTCGGCGTCCAGACACCTCTGAAGGAATGGTATAGTTGGTCAATGATAGACTCTGCAAGTTGGGTATTTTATGAAACATCACAGGCATCTCCCTTCGAACTTTCTCCACATGGGCAATATCAATGTCAACAATTTTGACTCCTGAACTTTCGTTCATGCTGAGTATGACAGTACCCCATGGGTCTACAACCTATAAAATTAAACAAGAACGTTTTATAACTGACAGAAGTGGCAGAATGTAAAATTAAGACGGGCAATTCATCAAATTGACTATACCATTGAATGACCATAGGAAACTCTCTTTTCGTTGTGTATGCCATATTGAGCTGCAGCAATGACAAAGCACTGATTCTCAATAGCTCTTGCCCTAATTAGTGACTCCCAATGAGATTCACCAGTATGCTTGGTAAATGCAGAAGGGAAAGTTAGAACATCCGCTCCCATACTTCGAAGAGCCATTGAGAATTCTGGGAATCGCAGGTCGTAACACTAGAACCGGATATCATTAAAGAGTCACATATTTAAAACCTTATTTGTAATTGTAATTACAACTACAGCATTAAAAGTTATTATTAATTAAAAGGCATTACAAAGTCCAAACACTTATACTTACGATTCCCATCCCAATTCTTCCTATTGGAGTTTCATCCGTCACCACAAGTTTATCACCTGGTTTGACAAAACCAGACTCATGCAAATGAATACTCTTTTCCGGAATGTTTACATCAAAAAGGTGCATTTTTCTATATACATTCACAATTTTTCCTTCAGGATTTATTAAAATATGATTATTTGTAAGCCAAGGAGATCCATCTTCCTTCAGTTCGTCCTAAAATAAATAAATAAACAATGAAATCGTAAACTTCAAAAAATTTTACAACTCTCTTTTGTCTTGTTAAAAACTTAAATGACGTACCTGTCGTTCATGAAAGCCTCCAAGAGAAATCCACACATCATGTTGAACAGCTAATTCGCAATATCTAAAGATGGTCGGTCCATCCATTGTTTCTGCAAGCCGTATCGCCTCTTCCTTAGTTTCACCAATATAGTCAAATGCCTCCGGAAAAAATATCATCTGGTAAAATGGATGAGAAACATTTAATTTCTTATACTGAAACGCTTGAAGCGTACATCAAATACAAATTGTAATACATCGTAAAAAGAAATACCTCAGCGTTTTTCAATTTAGCCAATTCAATAAGTTCAACAGCACTTGTCAAATTATCTTCTTTATCATTCGTACATGTCATTTGTGCTACGGCAATTTTACATTTCCCAGGTACAGGAACCCTTTTTGGCCGTTTGGGATGCTTGTACTGAAATGGATAAGATATACAGGTTGTAGTTGATATTTCATTTTTACATTGTTTAATCCTTATCTCAACGGTAGATGAAAGTATTCGACTTTTTAAACAGGGTCTTAAAGACATCATTTGTTGTCCATGAGTAATCCTTAATCTTAAAAAAACTGATTCTAATGCTATCAAAAGACACATAATTGTGAATAGATCAACGTCCTCAAACTTAAGTCTTATAATGACATTTGATATCAAAATGAAATGAAATGTCGAATGTAAAATGAAATTTTTAGTCAATCTAATTGTTTATGTTTTTCCCAATGCCGAAAACACATGTTGTATAGATAAATTACAATTTCCCCGGGTTGGTCACCACTTGCACCGTCCTCTAAACCAAATTCAGACATTTTCCTATTTCGAAATCTATTTGTAAACAAAAGTTTATAATTCAAAATGTCGAAAGAACAACAGAACACCAGAAGAGTCTGTTGTGCTAAGAGAAGAGCCTATTTAATAAAATAAAACTACTCCACTCCAGCCTCCAGCTCAAATTTGTATCAATTGGATAAATTATAGATTGGCAATGGAAATGGTGGGGTACATTTACACTACGCATATACATGTATTAAATTATGGATAATGTTAGATATGAGGTTGTCTTTGAAAAATGCTATGAATTTTGACTGCTATTTGTACAACTGGACTGTATACACAACATATAATATAGAGAAGTAGAAAAAAACAACGCTTATGAATATAATCTGAAGAATGAATATCATATTATATGTATCATCTCTGGCTGGATTAGATAATAACATGAAAAAGTTTCTTAATTATATTCATGTCCCATTTCACGAAATATATGGAAATATGTACTATACATCAACCTAATTCTTAATCACAAATTCACAATATTTCTGACTTCATTTTTATTACAATATTTGTGTAAGTAAATTAAATTATGTAATGGGAATAGGACGCACTGTCTTCTCAGTACGTCGTACTGTGAAGAACATCATTGAAATTTTA
>JAQFYJ010000055.1:0-26239 GCA_034694685.1 Isotoma anglicana | reverse complement strand
TGGGCTAGAGGTAGGTGAGTGAGTGTTGGCTGGATGCGTAGAGTGGGTTGCGCAAAGAGACTCGCGTTGTCTGGATTCTTTTGTGCCATTCCACACATACCAATCATAGAGTTGCGCCTTGTTCCATCCACAAAACGGAATTCCATTCCTCAGCAGATGAGCATTGCATTGAGCACAATATACAGCACAACATCATCCTCCTGCCTGCCTGGTGAGTCCAACTTGTTCATAAAGATTCACTTCTTGAATCTATCCCACGTTACTTCCGACCTTATTTTCCCTACTACTAAGAAAACCTATAGTGAGTGTTCTTGAGACTCTCTGTTTCTCAGATCTTCGTATGTGTGTATGTGTGTGTGTCTGTTTGTATTATTATGAAGTAGTAAAAGAGTGGTAGTATTTTGCTGCCTTTCTCGTCCAACTTGTGTCTTGTTGCCTCTCTCTCAATTCAATTGTAAGTAAATCGACGAATGTGCTTCCTTACAACATTTAGACAAGGGAGAAGTTCACATGTACACAGTTAGTAGACAACATCATAGCACATTGGGAGAAAAACTAAGTGTTGAGGACTGACTGGACTGGATCTTCGTGAGAAGTAAGTTGGAAGTTAATTCATAATTATAATAAATACATATCATAAATACACTGATACATCATCATCATCAACCTCAGACTCATCTGGTTTAATTTTTAACTTGATTCATATATTTATAATAGTTCCTCTTCAATTATTATTAATTAAATTGATGACGACACCTATTAATTATTGATTATGAATGTGCACACATGACTCAATCAGTAAGTGAAGGGTGAAGGGGAGGGACTTGAAAACTTCCGAGTTATTAGTAATTACTAGTAGTTAGGTAATTAAACCTTGAATCAAATGCGTAGATGAAAATCATAGCAGTTAAATTATCGTTTTGCAGTTTATTCATTATATAGCAAGTCTAGTAAGAAAGTTAATCAATAAAAGTTGTAACATCAAATTGATAAAATTATCGATGATGGTTGTGTTTGGATTGGAAGTCGGAGTAATGTGAAATTGTCTCGTTTGTGTCCCGTGCGCGAAGCGTGCATGTATGTTGTATGTTGCAAAATCGAAGAAATGTATGGAATGTGAATAATATTTAGATGATAAGAGACTTGAGTGAAAGCTTCAAAAAAGTGAAAACAGATTTAAGTGAATAATATGAGTGATTGATATAGTGAAGTGAAAGCAATTGTTTTCAGGACAATTAGTGGATAATAAGCGTGTACCGGCTTTCAAGAGAGAAATCTCGACTCGTCAGCACAGTGAGTGAAAGTCTTTTTGGTTAAACTATTCTTTGTTATACTATGTTATGCTTTAAGAAGAAACATCGACCTACAAAAGAATTGACTATAGCACTATATAGTAAATTAATCAATAGTCAACATAGCTTATTAAATATCTATTATTATTATTATTATCATTATCATAATGAAAGATGTATTACATTACATTAGGCTGGTATTAATTTAGGCATATTATGTTGTATGCCTAAATGTATTGTAATCATTCGATTCCTATCGAGTGCTGCAATTCGATATGGATTTATTACAAACGAGGTATCAATATCTGATTACCGAAGTTGACAATATCATAGCTCGTCGGCAGCAGGCTTGCCGACTCAATTTAATTTTATGTCCAGCCAAGTATTATATTTAGTCTTTAGTACTGCTACTTCTTATAGAGTTTGTCGCATTTCAGATTCGAGCTTGACTGCGTTAGCAATATCTTGCTATATGAAACTGAATCTAGAAAGATGATAAGCCTAATAACAAACTTATTTATTAGGTTGAAATAGGTGAAGCTAATTATGTGTACGTCTCTTCATTCTTTGTTGTTGTGTTGTATCTGTTGCTGTAGTTGATAGCTAAATTAATAAATTAACTATTTCGAATAATATCGATTGGGTTGAGGTGTTAAATGTGTTACGATTATTGTGTTATTGTTATTCATTTGTGGAGGTTTGGGCCGTTTGGGTTTTTGATTAAAATGTTGATTTAACCGATTAAAAAAAGACTTTCTCCCGTGTCTTCCACCATCCAAATTTCCCTGCCTGCCTCAAGTGTCAAGACACAAGAAGAGGATGTGTTTCTAGACATGTGTTTGTAGTGACAAAGAGTGACAACATAACATTATCGAATGACATATGACATTTTACAATGAATGAATTAAGGGATTGATCTAAATCTAAATGTTAATCTAAACTTCATTTTGCAAATATTGAACTGGTGGTTAACAAGAGATGTAAGACAAAGAAAAAAGCGAGGAAACAAAAACAAAAATGTTAGAAGACGTTGACATTTTGACATTACATTAGTTAGTAATTACTTTATTACAATAATGGAGTTTAATTTTATTGAATTCTATTGTGCTGTTATTAACAACAAAGACTTTTAGAAAAAAACAAATTGTGATTGGCTGATGGTTTAATTGGCAGTTGTTAATTGCTTAAATCAAAGTAACGATTGATATGGGAATTAAAAAAAGGGAAGTTTTGTCTACACTTTAATAAAGTTAGAACAATAAAATCTGATGGAACGAAACTAGTGTTGACTGATTAGGAGTGAAGTTATAGAAATATAATCGTTTATAAATTCAAAATGTACCGACTTTTGATTTAAGTAGCTTCAGCTAAATCCAAATCGTAACCACATATATTATATCATAATATATGTCCAATTTGAAATGGAACTTGCTTGTGCTAGGGATTTTCATTCAAAATGGTGTATATTGAAATCGAAGCATGAATCACTGTGCATAAATCTTGCAGGTTTTCGATGATTTTTTAGTTACTGCCATTTAAACCTAAAGGTAGTTTGCCCTTGACATCTGAAGCTGATTATTAGTCAGTGACCAAGGTTGCTGTTTTACTGTTTTTACAGAATGAATATAAAATGGAAATAAATTAACAAAGTTACTTGACGAATGTTATGAAAATAATTTTTACTATACACAACCTTATTACGTAATAGTGTGTGACATTGAAAGACATGTGTTCTTAATAAAGATAGGTCAAACCACATTAATATTGGTATTATACGTACTGTAATATACACATTAAGCGTTCAAGACCTACATTATAGAATAAACTTAAGTACATAAGTGACAAAAATGACAAATGTATATCAGGGTGGCTGTTTTTACCAATGCCAGGGATAAAATCATCTTTCAATCAGAAACAAAAACATGCATTCAAATTTATTCTACAAATCAAAAGTAAGAAAAACTTTCCCAAGAAATAAAAAAAGCAGTTAGTTAATTATTAGCCTGTTGCATTTTTGACGTTACTAAATTCGATGAATTAGACTAGGAAGTTTAAAAATTACCTTCACATCACCCATATTTGTGGATATCTGCTACTATTAGCACTAATTAGTAGGTTCAAAATCAAAATGTTTGAATATGATTTTTGGAAAAGGAAAAAGTTAATAGTAAGTAATGTAATATTTGATGTTTCTAATTTTTACAACTTCTCCTTGGGCAACACTACTTAGCAAAAGGAGGTAATATCATCAAGAAGTGTGTTACAAGTTGTAAGATAATGTTTGCTTTTATTATCAACCACTATTACTCTTACTCATAGGGAATTACTCGTTTTTCTTTAGTAAAACTTTGATTAATTAATGGTCTATTCATTGTACTTGAATTTCATGCCCCAGAACATTCTGCTACAGTTTTATCTTTCTCCTGATAATGTTTTATTATGTCATTATTTTATCATCTTTTGGTCGAAGTACGTGAAAGAGGGTGCCCAGACCCACACGCTGATAAATACGTATCATTTGACATTGCAAATTGCATTGCACTTGCATTTCGCATTCCTTTTTTTACTGGCGTAAGATAAATAACAACAATAGATCTGAACACCGAAAAGTTTTTTGACTGTGACTTTTGTCTGCACAGCGAAAATAATAAAATTATAAGTCTTGTTCGTCCGACTTGGCGAATCAAAAATACAGACATAAATAGTGTGAATAGTGTCAAATAAATCATAGTCTTGATTCGTTGATAATATTTTGATACATATGGTAATTTATAAAAAATTAAGACTGCAATAGAAATTGTAATGCGTCAATAAAATATATCAAAGGAAGATACAAGAAAATCGTAATCTGTTGCTAGACTAGATATTGAGATTGATGAATATGTGACAAAAGTTAGGTTAGGTAAACCTTTAAAGCGTATGCCAAAGCCAAAACAGGCGAAGCCAACATATCTTAAATCATTGCAAATCCAATCAAAAAAACTTTTAATGCATTTATGGTAGAATGATGATGAGTCATGTGTTTTATGTGGGTGGTGCTTGACTAAATTGCACTACTTAGCATGGTATGATTATTAAGTAGCGAAAGCTACTTTATAAGAACGCTCTGTCCGTCTGTCCGTCCGTCCCTCTATCGCACCGATAACTTTCCAACACTTTAAGATAATGGCGCGTGTATATTTTTGCGCTGGATTCCTATGGTCGCAAAGGGGGTTGATATTGAAAATCAGCGCGCTGCGCAAGGTCAAACTGGTCGAAAAATGAGGTCAAAGGTGTATTATGACCCCCTAGATTATAATAGAGGAGGTCAAAGATAAAAAAAACAAATTTCCGAATTCGTTTCGGTATAATTAGGTAAATCTAGATCCTCAAGAACAAAACGAGATATGACACTGTTGACTGTGATGATTTATGACCTCTATCCACCTTAATAGATCAAAGTAAAATTCTCAAATTTTTCATTTTATATCTGAAAATTTTAGAAAATCATAAGATATAATACGTATTTTTTATGTTCTTTTGGTATGGTTTATTATACATCTGTTCTGTTCAATTAATCTCTTAATGAAGCTGATGATAATTGATTTGACGATCTGTAAGAAGCAAGACAAATAATTGTTTTGTTAGTTTTTGTGTTTCTCCTTCCTTTTGGATCTGATTTTATTTGTAAAAACTAATTTGAAGTGTTTTAAAAATGTTTTAATGATTTTGAAATTTAGTAGAATACGATATACAATTTTAATATACATCTAATAAAATAATACTATAATAATAAAATATTAAATATTGGAAGATATTAAAATTAAAAATGCATTATGATCATGAATAGAATAACAACATCATCCTGTTCATTTAAGTGTCGCCAGCAATTATGACATTATAGTAAGGTATTGTAGCGTAATATGTTTATATTTGACGTACGCTTTGTTGGCAATTTTGTTGATGAGTTCAGCAAAAAAAAATCATTCATTAAAACAAAAAGTTAACGAGAAGGAAAATAGACCACTGCATTGGTATTTTGGTATATAAAAACTACAAATTATTTATAACGTCATTTCCTCCATTTACACTTCAAATTAATTAGTTATGCAGAATTGATAAATGACTTGTAAGTGTTCCTTATTTTAATCGACATCCTCTGAGTATCAAAATCAAGTTTTACTTGTTGATGAGTCTCAAATCTCTCAAACATATTAAAATGTACAGAAGCAGTAACATAGCATAGCATTCATTCAGGGACTCGTCTCTCTTGCTCCTAGTAAAAGATGTATTAATGAATCTAGTAAAGTTCATTCTGTCCTATTTGTATAGAATTGGATACATATAAAATAATATTATTTCGATTTACGTAAGTTTACTTATAGTTAGTCGATGGTGCAGAGAAACTTGAAGAGAAAGAGAGCCTTGATGATGTTACGTGTTAGCTGTTTCCACTTCTTGTATTACAACATAAAATTTAGATATTACCAGTTCATATTCATTGTGCTATAGAGTACTTTTTGTTGGCATTAAATATAAAGTTTCGGTTTTTCGATTCTCATAATGACGATGATGCTGTATCTCACCTCGCATCTGGCATTGACTGCCTACTTTACTATAGGGTGTTTATACTACATACAAGGATGATAGTATCGGGGAAATTCGGTGACGAACTTTTAACCGCCACGGTGAGTTCGGATTTTCAGATATTCACTCCGTTGAAAGTTAGAGGAAAAGTACTAACTAAGGCAGTTAGTTAGTTAGTGTAAGAAAGTAGTATATACTAGAACCAGTTGTATGTATGTATGTAGCATCAGGCGTGGTGGTATTGCATTGCACATTGATAGTGGCACTATTTTATGACAGACTGAAACTGAATCTGATTGTGAAGTCAGAGCCTATTTTTAGTGATCCTTAATGGCTAAGGATATTTTAAGATGATTCTATGGAAGAGAAAAAAGAAGTGGATGTGAAATGCATGTGAGGTACTACCCCCATAGCACTTTCTGACTTCTTATTTGTAGGTTCTTAGTTCTTATTGCTATTGCACTGCAAGAGGTGAGTAGTTATATAGATAACACAACATTTGGATTAGAAATCACTATCATCTCACACCGACTTGTTTGCAAAAAAACCCAGATTCATCTCCAGAAGTTAAATCGGTGTGGCATATATGCAAAATTGTCAATGTCCTACTGCTTCTTTTCTAACTTCTTTATGTAGTTAAATCTAGTTAGAACATAGGTATTGAGTATTGCACAGATTTGGTGCAAGCCTTTGTCCTTGCTAAAAAGTCTTCTACCAAATCTATGCAAATTTAATCCATACAACTGCATAACTTTGGCATCCACTATATACTGTTGACTGTAAGTAAGCTCATTTTTAACTTCCGATGCAAAAGAAACCACAACCATCATCATGTAATTTCCTTTCTTATTGTGTATTGGGATTGGGAGTATTATACAAAAATTGTTTCTGACTATTATTTAATTCAGTGTCTTATTTTCTTAGATTTAGCCTCGTGTCGCCGGCTCAAAAGAAAGGGTTTGACATCTTATCATTACACATTATCAGTAGATAATTCTTACTTACTTCACCCTGTTTGATTAAATGTAATGGTTTTACGGTTATTTTGTTTCTCAGGACAAGCAAGGATACTGGATTTTCTTATGGTATATAGTATTAAATGAGCCAAAGATTTACATTAGGGTTAAACTTGAAATTCGATTATTTCATCTTTCTTATTTTATTTATTGTTGGTGAAAAAAGACAATTCTAAGAAGGTCAAATTATCAGGGGCGGTTGAGTTTTAAGCTGTTGGCAATTCTCAGATTTGAAAAACTTGTTTCATTGGCTCTACAGATTCTAATTCATTCATTTTAAAGTATTTTATATCTATAATTGATTTGTTAATTAATAGGCTGTATTGAATATCGTTTAGATGGAATTGTGATCCCATAATAAGTTTAATCATGTAAACTAAAGATAAGAAACTGCGAAAACAAACATGAAAGATTGATAACATAAATAACATGGTTTTAAAGACAACGCGACAAAGTATTTGTAACTAGTAGATTGATTGTTGCCTATTTAGTTCGATTGGCTGCAGTTTCGTATCAAATTCGGGGAACAGCAAAGAAACGCTGCATGTGTTGTTAACACTTCCTTGCTTCTCAACTTCGTTGCAAGTTTCTGTAAGTAACTGTGTAGCTGTTGAGAGAATAATAATAAGCAAATTCGGGTTAATTTGAATTGCTATCCTTTTTGAACTTTCTTTTTTGGTATCTTGTTTTTGATAGCGATAGGATGTAAATGTTGCTCGTACGGTATTATCGTTGGGAAAATGAGACAAATCGTGAAAGGCCTGTTTATGAAGTTTAAGAAGCATGTATCTTGGATTATACTTGAGGTTTCGGTTGTACAGACTTGCTCAAGTGAGACAAAGCAGATAATTAGACTTTTTGTTTCATCCAGTTTGCGTCTGACTTATTTGGCAAACCAAATTAACCTAATCAAATGTCAATAATATAATTATTAACAAATTTAACTTGGAAGTGAAAAAAATAAACATTCGGTTTTATATCTATCTACCATGGAGGATTGTGAATTTTCATTTATTTTGCTGATATTAATTTTCGGACAGATTGTAAGTTATTCTCTCAGTTGTTTTCTAATATTTTCATATTCCGTTTCAGTTTTCAAATACGCACCTAATCATGAAGAACTTCGATTCGGAAGGAATAACGGAAGTTGTTGCCTTCAATGGCTTCAATGTGTCTCTACTTTATACTTGGTTTACCTATTAACCATAAGATATACGATGTATTGCTGTGGACATGTGGACTGTTATCATAAACTGTATTTAAAATATTTCCAATTTAAATATTTTAAATTTATAAATTTAGGTACAAGATTATGTAAGAAGTTAATGCAAACTGATTAAAATTTGGTAACACTCTTAAACTTTCGGAGGAGCAAGGATTTGTTTTTTAACAAATGAACGTGAAATTTCACAACTCTAACTCTATTTTGTATTTGATCAATAAATCCATAAGGATCAAACACTTAATTTTCGTTTCACCAATTGTCTGTATTCTTACAAAATATTATATATTCAAACGTTAGTAATGCGAAAGTAGAAAATGTAATGAGAAAAAAAGTTCAGATTTGTCATTGTCAAGATTTCTACACACTAAACACCTTTGGTAAATTTGCAAAAACTACGGAACTAACTAGGATAATAATCAAAGTTCAAACATATTCATCGTCACACAGCAATGCATACGCACGGATTCAAGAACGGATCATGACATATATACAAAATCGGAAAGTGTTTTGGGCATATGAGTTGAAACAGAAAACATTCAACCATATTCTCGTCTAAGTTCTCTAACTTAATTGGTATTATAGACGTAGGGGGTCAATCGAAATTGAAGGAGATCAGATCATAATCATGAAAATTGTTGTTCGCATTTTCACTTTCGCAATTTGTTTTCAAAATGCAGTTGAGTTTTCTTAGATTTTTTAAGGTTTTCCTTTTGGGAAAAAGGATAACATCTTGTAAAATAAAAAGTTTAACTCTTTTTAATGCAACATGTATGTGGAGAATACTGTTGCTTTAATTGGCTTTTAAAAGGTATCTATCTTTAAGTTCAGAAAATAGATGTGATTGTAGACAAAAGAGAGAGAGAGACAAGGAGAATGGTTTTGTGGATGGGTTGTATGTAGTTTTTAGTCAGGTGAGAGGTGGAACGACAAGGCAGAGTAACACACAAAAGATGATTCAGATTTATTTGAATATTATTATTGTATATTGGTGAAAGAAAAGGGTGAGGTTAATTTTAGTAGAGAAGACAATAGGGTTTTATGAAGAGCATTGTACCTTCTTCAAGGTAGGAGTCTTCTTGAGTGAGAGGGCGAGGGTAAAGTATAAAAATCTCAATGGTTTTGAGCTACTGTTGCTGCATGAATAGAGTCACTTGTCTCAGGTTGTCTCTTTGGTTGAATGTATTGGAAAACTACAACGGTCAGTGGTCAGGTGTATATACTGCGGTCATCCCTTCGTAAATACATGTGAAAATTTGAAAATGAAACGATTGTAATATTTTATTGTTGGGAGACAGAAAATAAACAAGCAATAAACATTTAAAGGGCTTCTTGACAAGTAGGCTAAAACCATTAAACTAAACTATTATAATACTTTTCCTCTTCTATCGTGACCGTGGCCTTTGCTATGCTACTGGTGTATTTCTACAATTCTACAAATCAGTATGTATTGATAGATTCAGGTGGTTATCAGTCATCTTCTTTCACATGACACGGGTGACAGGTTTGCGTTTGCATCACTTAATTCATAAGGCAGAAGAAGATAACGTAGGTAATCATAATATTATATAATATAATGTTTTTAGCAGAGGCAAAGTTTTTAAATATAAAATCACCTACTACATCTAGGGTTGGAGTTTCTCTGTTAGGTCAAAAAAGTCAGCCAATATACCTGAATTCACTTCATGGTGGACAAACGAACTGTTTTTTTTAGCCAGCCTATTGTAGCCTATGATGTGTGTTTAAGTTTTATTCAATAATACCTTTTCTTCGTAGCGTAGCGTCCCTCTTGTAAAATTATGTGCATATGCATGTGATGCGGGACTTAAACGCGATTGTAAAAAGAGTGGGTTGTTGACGTTGTTGTTTGTTAGAATTGGAAGTTGCAACAAGGCGCTTAATAACAATAAGAAGTAATAGTTGATCTTGCCTGGGCAGGTAAGATCTCTGAGCTGTCTCTACTCTAAGGTAACCGTGCATCCGTTCGTCCGTTTAGACATCATCAATGATGAAGCTGACGATGATGATGCTTATATAGAATGATGATGATGACTGTTCACTGTTCGTTGGTGTAGGTACGACAACGAAGACAACGATATGTGCATACAAATAATAAAATACTAGCTCGAGAAGATTTAAAGGTTTAAGGTGGCCAAGGAGTGATTACTTTACGTTTACGTCTTTGTGTGCTATTAGCAATAGGTAGTAAGAGATCATCTGGTGGTGGTTCTAGTGCCATCATACCCAGTACCAGTACCTCCTTTCTATTTTCCTTGCATTTTACTTGTTGGTTCATCTATTGCTTCGGTTTGGAGTGTGTGTTAGTGTGTACCTGTGCGATAGTTGATAAAATTGAGTCGGTGGTATAGTCCGTATAATATTATGATAATCATTTAGAAGATATAGTGGACGAGGTTTTATTCTTTCTTGAACTGAGAGTTCACAATGGAAAGAGGGTTACTGTATGTATACTATTATGGAAGGAATATATTATAGCATGGTTAGTTTTGGTTATTATATGACAAAAGGGAAATGAATTTTTTAGTTCTAGCGAGGGTGGCTTGTTGATGGTCGTTAGCGGTTGTGGCCGGAGGCTTCTTTTAGAAGAAGTTGGATGGAAGTATAGAAGACGTAGAAAAGTAAGAAACGAAAAAGCCCTGCCTGCTGGTGAACCGGTTAAGCTAAAAACTGTGGAATAACACCTGTTGTCTTTGCTTGCTTTCTTATTCTTTATATCTCTCTACTTACTAAGACTACTACTAACCAACACCAAACTACTTGAGTCTGTCTGCCTTTGCTTTACCTACCTGACTCGATGTTGTCAAATTCTCATCTCTATTTCTTCTTCTTTAGAGGTTGTTGTGTCTTTTCTTCTTCTTTCCTTCCATAAAGGATTTGTCTTGTTCTTCTACTTCTAAGTACAATTTTACTATAGATTCTCTACTGTTACTCTGTACTTACCATTCACCATTTACTAAAAACTAAATCCACCACAACTGTACCGTCTGAGTATGGAGTATACCTGCCTGCCCGGACTGAGATGATCATGGTTCATGGGGATGATGATGATACAATATGACGATGATGATCATGATGATGATGATGGTGGTGTCAGTGGTGTGGTAGTCTTTTTACTTGTTTCTTCAGCTTAGTCGTTGTCAGAGTTTGAAGTTGGAGAGCTTCCTCTATAAAGTTAGTACAGATATAAAAAATAAAATGTATACCCTCTTAAAGAAAAACTAACAGTACGATGTACGAACGGACTTTCTAAATATGAAGAAGCGGAGTTTAGGGAGAGCTGATGCTTTTTGCTGTTTCTTTCTTTTCCTATTATTCTCCTTTTACTTACCTACCTGTTCACTTCCCATATAATTTTATAAGAACTCGAAGAAGAAAAGCCCTGATTCTTTCACGCTGCAGTCAGTCATAAACATATAGTCATCATAAACACACACACTCACTCAACAACAGGGCACTTGCACAAGGAAGCACAACAATGACTCGTAATACCCTCACCTTGTTGATTATTATCAAAAGTATCAGTCCCTTCTTGTACTCTGTACTATTACTACAACTCCCAATGCTGGCGTTGTACCTTCAAACTGGTCAGCACTAGCAGTGATTTGGTCAAGTCCTGTTCCAGTTCTTGCAGCAGTAGTACTCCAGTACCACTGCAGGCCGAATGTACTCCGTTGATTCTGAACACTGTAATTGTAGACGTTGTCCACAGTTCTCGATCTCACACTATCAGCAGCATAAACACCACTTGGTTTTCTCTTGATTTGCTTATCATGTATCAAAGACTTAAGATATCAAAATCAGCATGGTAGATTCAAGAAAAGGAACAAAAAGTGAGGAAATGTGCCATATAATTAGTGTTACAATAGTGTATATCATTTTATCATTCGTACATTTTACTTAACTGACTGTGACTGCGTAACGAAGATAACTTTGTTAAGTTGTTATTGTTGTGCTATTTTGAATTTGTGTTCCTAGTGTCGGTTTATTTTTATTATTTTGTGCTCATTCTCTGGAACGAAGAGAAAGAAAGTGTGACAATCTGTCAGAAAACAAGAGTTAAATTTCTCAAGGATTTTATATAACTCATCTGTAAATAAAGGACTAGTAGAGAAGGTAAAAAAGTCATACTGGTTTTTTATTGAAACGTAATAGTAAATGAACATTAAGTTATATGGAGGAGATCCAAGATCATAATCACTAAAGTTTTTTCAATCGTACTTAATTGAATTATTGTATGCGTATTTCGTATCATATGGTGAATAGCAGTACGGTTTTGTTATAGAATGTTGCTATCTAGTTCAGACTTTCAGACCTTTTAAATCAAATCATGAATTGATGTACGATAGTACAATTAAAAAATGGGGTAGTGAGGAAAATTGATCCAGCATTTTGGTGGGTTGGACCCTACGTTGGTTTGTAAATCTGAATCGTAGCATACAATAAATCAAGAGCCGTAGCTGAAACACCGAAAAAATTAGGCACTTGGAAGTAGTAGTGTATAATAGTAATTATTGTAGAGGATCATAAAATTACGAAAAACGAAGAGATATGGAAGGAGTAGGAGACAAAGAGAGGAAAAAAGGGTTAAGGTGAAGGGTTAATAAAAATAGAGATTAAAATTTCCATGCAAGACAAAACGTGGGTTGTGGTGGTGAATGCATAGGATTCTTTTCAGGAGCTGTTCTAGATGTTTTGCATTGCTGGGGGAAGCCCTGGTTTCAATAGTAAATGTGGTGGTGGTTAGTTTTTGTTTAGTAGCTACTAGACGTGTTTTAGGAAGGCAGTTGCAGTTGTTGCATGGCTCCTGGACTCCGGTCCATACACCGTATGTCGTGAGTTTCTAAAAGCACAAGCAATAGTCATAAATATAGTAGTTAGCTTAACAAAAGGCAATCTACTTTTCTATACTTTTATATCATCCCTAATATTCATTCCTTAAGCTATGTACGAGGGCCTTTTATCTGTTTGGTGGATCAAGGGTTCTCAAAATTGCTATGGGTATGACGGTATGAGACTTGGATAGCCTCAGAGTTGATTTATATGACGGTCGGCAATAAAGACCTTGGAGTTTTAAGTCAAAAGTCTTGTAGATGGATGGTTTTTAAATAATGTACCTGACTTTTACTTTTACTCATGTATTAACACTAACCTATTATTTTGAATGTTTTAGTTGTGAAATAATTTTTTAAATGTATTTTCTATGATTACTTGAGATGCCTTAACAATTACTGTGAACTATTTCATAATTTTCAATAATTACTGTCAGAAAATCAGCAGATATTTTCTTTAAAAGTAGAAGCATAGATTTTGGATTTTGAATTGGCACTTTGGCACTTCACTGTATTAAGCATTTTCGGTTTTGATTTAATTTTAATTTTCATCATGTTTACTTTTGATTTCAAACAGTTGATTTTACACATTGCGTTTCGATGAAATTGATACAAGTATGACTAATAATCGGATCAAGATTAATAGGTTGAATGATTTTTCCTATTCTGTATTCATGTGAATGAATGTGACGAAAAATACAAAATTTTCTATCGGGTTTCTACTATTGGAAATTGGAATCACCTCTTTAGATTAACACTGTAAACAAAAATGCGTGAATCCGTGTATTATCCGTGAATCTGAAATGAAGAGTCAGACAGAATAGTCGAATACTACAGTGGATGATACTGTATTATGTATTAACTAGGGAACAAAAAGGAAGATTAGTACATGATGATGTTTTTTATGGCATAATGCTGGTAGCAAAAACAATAGTCTGAGAGTCTACCTTCATTTTATATTGCTACACAATTTATATGCATCAATTCAGAGTGTTGCCGTTCGAACCAGGACCATCATTTAGTGTATATGATTCAACTATAATATTATTATTATTATTACATATTAGATTACTGTTCAGGTTTTTTAACCTAGACGGGACGGAGGGAATAGACGATGTAACACTTGGATTAAAGGGGTAAGAGAGATGAAGGGATTGTAAAGTAATAAGAGTATAAATAGGCCAGTAAGTATCGTGATCTATAGTAATCTGCCTGCTGTAAAAGTTTTAAAATTTGTATAATACATAATATAAAACGGATCTTGCCATGAACGTGTGGTGGAGGGTTGACAGGACTACGTAACAAATGCAGAGAGAGTAGAGGGATAATAATAATAATAATAATATTCCTACCTGACTGTGCATTAAACATAAGCCCTTCATTTCATCTCATCTTCATCCCGGGTTTACCTGGTGTGGTGATTTGATGATGCTTGTGGAGTTTAGGGTTAAGTTAAAACATCAGTAGTAGTTATAGTTAGTAGTTTAGTATATGAGAAGTTTGTTAAGCTTAAAAGTACGATTTCAAATGTGTTGCTTACTCTAATATTACTTTAGTGTTTACCTTGAAGAAGTACCCCTGAGCAAGTCAAAAAAATCCCCAGGGTCGAGTGATTTTGTATTGTGAGATCAGCTTTGCTTTCGTGTATAGAATGAGCTTTGCATCTCTCTCTCACTTTAGAGATTTGAGGGCCAGCTAGTCTCTTGTCCAGCGATGATTTTTTGCTCGTGGCCTGTTCCTTCAGGGGGTTGTTGTAGTTACTGGTAGTTGTGCTGCTTGTGCAGAGCTGTTCTGTTGGCTTGATTTTACCTCTATTACAGACGCTTTGTTACTAAGATTGACTAGGGCTGAAAGCAATATACTCCTTCAACTTTTTTTAAGATTTAAAAGATGTTTACTAATTCTGAGAATACGATTATGCTCCCTTCATCGGATGCACTAGGATGAAAAGTTAAGAAGGGAATAAGATGTATAAAATGTAATTTGCGTATGAAGAAGTGAAATCAACCAACTACCCACCTTGAGTCGACGTATGCATGGACGGATGTAAAAATCTGTGCTGTAGCAAGGCAAGGCACAAGGGCGTAGCTTTGCGTTGATTTTATTAAGAACTGTTTTTATGACTAGTGATGTTTAATACCTGTATCGCTGGCCTTTGTTTTATCCCCGAGACGAGATCACAAACCTACTTCGGTATAGTATTGTAATATTATACAATATTGTCGTTTAATAATCGTAAAATTTGGGTTCCATTTAGTTGTACTTAAAGTTAAAAGTTGAGATGAGACATGATAACATGAACTTACTAAACTAGTCAGAAACTGCATTTTAATTTGGCTGCAGCGATGCAACAAAAATAAGCTGTTGACTATTGAGAATTTTAGACTAAAAAGTAAGGGGATTAGACTTACACCAGGGATTAAAAACGAACCCGATCGATAATCCGGGTTTGTTGTTAAGTCAGCGTATAGTTAAAGTCTAGAATGATTTTTAACTGGCAATGGCAAAGTGAACTTTTGTCACCTAGTGTTAAAAAAGAACTTCATAATAAGTATGTACGACTTAAGCTAAATGATTTATTAAGACATGAGATGTGAGAAACCCAATAAAAGGACATTTACACTATAATGGAAATGAATACTGGAAATGAACAAATGTACAAAATTAAACAAGATCAATTTATATTTTTTGATTTTAGATTTTGGAATCGGTGAAACTTAACAAGCCATCAAACTGTCTTCCCCTTGGACTCCGAATTCCGCCCCCGCTCCGGACACTAACGGGGCGGGGAGTGACCGTAGCTTGGATGTCAGTGATGTAAGTAAACTTTAAATATACGTTTCTGTATTTCAAAATTAATCCCATTTCGATATCTAAAATCAGTCTAGTCCGTTTTTATAAGGAAGATATAAGACTCAAGTTGCGAGATAGGTGGCTAAGGTGCAACTTTTTTCTAATTTCGAATCACTGTTTCCTTATGGTAATCTTTACAAAGCGTATCTAGTTTCCGAAATTACTAAAATTATCTTCCCCATTTGAACACAACAATGTTATTTTAATAAGTGTGTTAAGGTAGGTAATAATTGGACAATTTGTTGTATGTATACAGGACGACAAGGATTTGTCATCTTCTGATGCTGAGGGAGTTTGGAGTCCAGATATAGAACAAAGCTTTCAGGAAGCTCTTGCCATTTACCCTCCGTGTGGAAGGAGAAAAATTATATTATCTGATGAGGGTAAAATGTATGGTGAGTACATTTTTTATTTACATGACAATTAACAATTAAAAAGACGTTGCAGTAGCATCAGGAGTCCTGCTCAGGTTGACTTCGTGATCATAGCGCGGTTGAAAGGCAACTAACAAGGAAGATATGCTAATGCTATTCTACCCGTCTAACAAAAAACACGTCTATGTAAGGCGTATACTTCAATCTTATTCTAAAGATCGTGTAATCATGTTCATCTAGGAACGAACTTTCAGTGGTTTTACAGGTACCCCTTACCCTTGAAAACTGCAAGCGTATTCATTCAAGTGGCTTTGACTAGATTTACAGATACAGAACAAGGGAATAGTAAGGATTGGGAATCGTGCGATGCGAATATTAACTATTATTCTAGATAATGCATAAAAGAATATTAAATCTTGAATTAGGAGAAACTACTTTTCTGGGTAGATCAATCATGAGGACAGGACTGGTTGCAATTTTTGAAGCCAATTCTAAAAAAACTAGACCCAAAATTCGCATGTTTCTTGAGGGTGTGATGGTGTGTGAGAAATATATATGTTCAGAAGCATTATGAGAAATTAGTACCACAACATTTGTTCAACTAAATTATTATTAATTAGTCATTGATTCTGATACTTCTAATATGCCACGTTGACAGCTTTAAATATTTATTCTGTGGTGGCTTAGTTAAGTTTTTATTGTAAACCTCTCATTTAAAAAAGCGCTTCTGACGCAATCAAGTACTTTAAAGAATAACTGAAGTTTTGATTTGTTGGTGTAAATATCCAAAATTGGTATTTAAAAATCAATCAGTATTTGATGTTTTACATTACTGGACTGATTCTTATTCATTATTATTTAGGCCAAGGAGTAGATATAGAATTTTAGCTACATTAATCTTGAAGTTTGATTCAGGTGATGATATGAATATGAATAGAGAAAATAAAGACCTATATTTGGATGAGTGACTCGAATGAGGGATGAGAGTACTTTCTAGAGGCCAAAACTAGTATTCGTAGTTTATTTAGAGAGAGAGATAGATTGATGAAAAAAGAGATGAACAAATCGTAGATGCACCATGAGGGTTACTTTATTGCTTGAAACCTGGTTGATTGGAATAGAAAACGGGAAACTGGTTTTGCTTTTGGATTTAGAACATTGTATAGATGACTATAGTTGATTTGTCGGGAAACTTTATACTTGGATAGTACTCTGTCCTGGGTAGATGGAAAGATGAGTATGAGAAGTTACCTGTGTGTGTAGAGAGTGATAGGTTTTCCACGATGACAACTTTTCTTCTCGTGCACTTTCAGTCCTCAATTTATTGCCAGAAGGGTGGACGATTCAACGGTTGATATAAACGAAAGTCAGGCTGATTTTGAGCCAACAAGTTTCTATGAGACATGGAAGAAAATTAAACGAATAATGGTTGATTCCGGGTAGGGAGAGGAATATTATTTTATCGTTTCAGTAGTCAGTTCCCTGAGTACAGTAAACTAGTAATTCATTTCTCTTGGTTTGACTAACTCAAGTATAGAATTAGAAAAGAGATTTGATACGCTTAAAAAAGATGTATATGAATTCATAATGCGAACGGGGATTTTGAGGTTTGCAAAATTATATTCGAATATTGATTGAGTAGAAAATATTATTGTGGTCAGGATTTTCTACCCGGATATTGCCCTTTATTTATAAGAAATGGAGTATGAAAGCAAATCATCAAGCAGAGTAGACTTTAGCATTCGGATGTTGGGATTGTTTTTTAGCTTAAGATTGTTTTATACGGAGAATACTGGACGAAGCAAGTGACAAGTTTCAAATATTATTCAGTAGAATAATATACTGGATGGCGATGGAATTGACAGCTAAGGATGACTTTCTTTTATGTATCCGCGTGGTGGAAAAAATCCGAATTTTGAGACCATTGAAAACTTCTGGTAAACATTTTAATGATAATGATAACTGTGGTGATGAAGGTGATTGCAGAATTGAATTGTTCTTTGCTATTCGTTAAAGTCGAGAAGAGCTCATTTTTTCGGAGCCATGAAGTCTGGTAGGATTTAGTACTTGTGTAGAGATGAGATGAAGATGAGGGAAGTTTATGTGGTGCTTATTGCTGCCAAACTAGATATCTACCGTTATGTTGTTCCTTTGTGTGCGAACAGCTATATCCGTTTCTGCCCGTGTTTCGGTTCATATGGTAGAGTACAAGTTTTTGTGAGACCCTTTTAATGTTTTATATATACCATTTCCTACAGTCACTAATTGGACATTCCTGGCATAGTTTAGTCGAGATATCGCCATGGATTCCCCCTCCTGCCTCCCTTCCCGGTGCCCGGGTGATTTGTGGAATCGACCGACAGATTCTCGTTCTTTACCTCTTGCCTTCATCTGTATGTTTTCTCTCTAGTTTAGCTTTATATCCTTTCCATATTCACAGATCACATCTGCCCGTCCTTCTTGTGTTGTTTATATCATATTATGTTTCGAATAGAGGGGATCTTTGTGCATTTTCATCGGTGTATTTATTTGACGTCCGTTTGTGAGCTTTTGGCCTTTACCACCATCCTCGCTATATACGAATTTAGTCCCTCCTTGTCTGTGCTTTCCCCTCTAAATTTCTCTTTATAATGTACTTTATGCGTGAAAATTAAAAACAACAAATTCTGAGCTCCTTCGCCATGAACAGCCTAGTTCCCAGGTTCTCGGTTTTCCAAATTTTTATGCCGTAACATGATAATGTCTCGTTCGAGGCTTAAAACCGTATGGTTTTCACCCTTACACTGACTTTGACCGGTTTTTATTCTCATATATACGTATTTAAGTGTAGTCTAAAACGAAGAGATTATTGTTTTCCTAAATAGCGAACTCAATATGGTGCTTTTCATGGGAACTGAGTCAGAAGGTGGGATAATGACTCTAATTGACATCTAATGTCATATTTGGTTAATGAAAGGGATTTAAAAGGAAGATGTGACTAGAAAATGTTTCAAAACATATTGTAGCATTGGCGGTGAAAGCAGGTTAATGCTTTTTTCGACCATCACCATGAGAAAGAAAGCTTGACAGACTAAGGTTGGGCAACTTGTTTTTCAAATAACAAAATGCATTCGAAAGGAAAAAGACAGAAGTAGGCGACTAATACAAGGAAATGAGGTTGTCAGTCAAGCGACATTTTTTTTGCTGGTGAAAGCTGGCAAGACTATTGTTTTCATATAGATGGGCGGAAGTCTGGGTGAGTAGGTTGGAGAAAGATGAAAGAAGAAAATTTAGCGAGGTTTTAGTATGGCATATGAACATTGGAGAGTCAGAAGAAATGAGGATGGGACATAAAACTACGGGAAACGATAAAAATGAGATCCAAAAAGGCGGCTTTGTTTTTCCGTTTGCATTCCTCACATCCAATAATGCGTTAAGTTAGATTGCTCTCTTGCTCTTCTATCCCAATAACTTCAAGTATCAAGAAGCTCTTAGTCTTCCAAAAGACATTTATTGTACACAGTTGTTCCAGAACGACAGGAATAGACTTCACGGGAAAATTGATTGGCCACCACCAACACCGTCAGTCCCTGAGTCCTTGTGTGTGGTTACCATGTAATGGGCTGTTTTCTCTTTTACCACCACGGTTCTTCTGCCTTCATCTTCTATGTCTGTTATGTCTACCTATCTACTACCTTCAAAAGCTTGGAATTTAGCTCATTCGATGTGAAAAACTATTGTGATGTCGAATGCATCTTAAAAGACTACAGTCAATGTTACTTTCAATGAGAACTTGACACTGAAGACTTTCCTTTAATGCTACAATTTATGCTTATACATATATCAATGGAATTTGGATTGAAAATGCTACGTATGAAAGCAATTTGAAAAGATTGAAAGCAGCAGTGTTTGACTCAAATGAAATAATACGATGCATAATGCGCATTGAATTGATTTGGCCGATTCCGGTGATTATAGTTATGGTATTTATTTCCATGGATATGCATCTTGTTAGTGGCAACAAATTCTATATAGTGTAGAGAATGTTCTTTTCATAGTTCTTTTCCTGGACATTGACACAATATGCAGCTGCCTAGTATTTATAATTTGCTATTTGCCAAAGTCTCATCTTCAGTCTGAAACATAGTCAGATTGAGGTATGCAAAATTAGCCAACTTCAATTGCGTTTCACGAAAGTATGATATATTTCAAATATTGCATTGCATCGGAAATTCTTCAGATTGCACAATTTTCATAGTATTCAGGTATTGTCTAAAGGTTTAATTCTTTACTGAATAAATCAAGAGCAATAGTTGAAGTTTTTGGATTTTCCGTTAAATAATGAGCATTTTGTCGCTTGATTCAGAGGCCAGGTTCTCATCATAAATAAACACGTGCATTTCAGACAGTTGCCATATTATAAATGATCTTGATCTATTGAGAGTGTATTAAAGATAAAAAAATTATTTTAATAAGTGTAAATAAACTTATAATTGCAGGAAGAAATGAACTTATAGCGAGATACATAAAACTAAGAACGGGGAAAACAAGAACGAGAAAACAAGTCAGCTCACACATCCAGGTTCTAGCAAGAAGAAAGATGCGTGAAATCCAAGCCAAATTAAAGGTAAACTTTTCATTCCTGTAGAGTCCTCACAGTATTATTTCTTTCCTCAAATGAACGGCATTTTTACCTGAAATTTTTCTTATTCAAGCAAAATCAGGACCAGCAGGCCAAAGAGACTCAAAAAGCGCTTCAAACAATGTCATCTATGTCCAGTGCACAAATTGTTTCAGCCACAGCCATGCACAACAAGGCAGCAGCTGCTGGACTAGCCACACTTGGACTTGGACCTACGGTCCCTTACCCTGGAGCGGTAACTGCCTTCTTATCTGTCAATCTTATTAAATTTGTGATAATTTATAAATTTATTAATCTTCATACTCACTTTTATCAATTGTACTTTTTACAGTTTTGGCAAGCCGGCTTACAACCAAGCTCACAAGAGTAAGTACTCCTAATTTGACTCACAGACTAGTTTAATTTATCAATTTATCATTACAAATGAACAAGCTTCTAATTTTTTTAAAAATTTAGTGTGAAGCCGTTTGCACAAGCCGTATATGGTGGTGGAGCTGGTGGTAAAGCCCACCCTGCTGGAACTGGAAATGGAGGTCCTGAAGGTCTATTATCAGGTCCACCGGGTTCCGCCTGGGAAGGAAGAGCGATAGCTACTCACAAGCTCTGCCTTGTCGAATTTTCAGCTTTCATGGAACAACAGAGGGATCCTGACACAGTATGCATGCATTTTAATATATTCGTTTTAAAAATAAACTACAAATATAATGTTTTGTCCTTTGTTAAAATTATGTTAGTTATATTTGTCCATGTTCGTTACTTTGCAGTATCATAAGCACCTTTTCGTGCACATTGGACCGGTATCTTATTCAGATCCCGTTTTAGAGGTGAGAATTTTATACATTTTTGGAAGAAGCTTAAAATAATAAGGTTTACTAAGTAGTTGATAACAGACATTTATGTGGAATTGTTTTCTTTTGTAGTCTGTAGACGTTCGGCAAATATATGATAAATTTCCGGAGAAAAAGGGTGGCCTCAAAGAGCTCTATGATAAAGGACCGCAGAACGCTTTCTTTCTTGTGAAATTCTGGGCTGATCTCAACTCTAATATCCAGGACGAAGCAGGGGCATTCTACGGTGTTACAAGCCAGTAAGTATCTTTTTATGACAATAATAAGTTCTAGAGGAAGAGACGTTTGTAAATTTGTTTTTATATTTTATTTAAAATAGATATGAGAGCAGCGAGAACATGACAATCACATGTTCAACCAAAGTTTGCTCATTTGGAAAGCAAGTGGTGGAGAAAGTTGAAACAGAATATCCACGATTTGAAAATGGTCGCTTTGTGTACCGCATTCATCGATCCCCGATGTGCGAGTATATGATAAATTTCATTCACAAATTAAAACACCTTCCAGAAAAGTATATGATGAACAGTGTGCTTGAAAACTTCACCATACTCCAGGTGAGTTTCAAATTCTCCATTTAAGCGTAGACTAAATGTTCATAGAAAATTTCGATTGAAAAATTGTAAACTCTGGAAGTAATATTTTGTTCACCTGAGTTATATTGTGATTTTATTTTCAGGTTGTGACCAATCGGGAAACCCAGGAAACCCTTCTTTGTATAGCGTACGTATTTGAAGTCTCGTCTTCTGATCATGGAGCTCAACACCACATTTATAAACTGGTTAAAGAGTGATATCTAAAATTAATATCATCACAAAAATGTCCATTGCCTGTAAGAAAAGCGACTGTGAATAGAAGAAAATCTTGAGCAACGTTGAAGCTTCAAGAAGTTATCATCGATGAGATTTTTGCTAGAGTAAACTTTCTTCATCTCGATTTATCGATTAGATCAAAGTGCCTTCTCTGTACTCTACCAGATTCTTGTATACATGCCCTTATAATATACATATACACTGATTTTAGTACTGATTTTTGATCTTTTTTGGCAATCGATTATTTGGTTAGTCTTTGGTGTAATATTGAATCCTAGTCTTGGTGAGGAGAGCTAAAACCTAGTTCTCTGTCCATATCAAATAATATTTTGATGGTCAATCATGCAAGTTTTAAATGTTATTTTATAGACAACCACTTATTTATAGTATGTAATACATAATGAAAACTCATACCAATCTCATTTATCAACATAAGTATGATTATGTGCCAATAGATCGTATTTATTAGCTGTTTAATTATTGGTACGTTGTGAGTTGATATGTGTCTTTAAAGCTTAACCATATCGAGATTTAGTTTGGTACATTTTTAATACATAATCGAAGTTATGCAGCAAAGTTTTGTGTATATGTTCCAATTCATGAGTAGTCTTAGTCCTCGTGTAGTTTTTAATGATGATCTGTGTGCAACTCCTCGTTGTGATGGTATGGAGGAGCGTTGTGGATTCTCAAAGTTCTAGCTGTAGGTAACACCCAACGGTATGAGCTCTACTCTTCAAATATACAATATATTGTTCATTACTGGTTATTATTACTTACAATTTAGTATTACAAACCTCTCGTTAATCAAAATAGTTTCGAGATATGTATTCAGACAAGATTGTTATGTATAACATGTTATCTCATGCAGCTATCAGCTGAGTCAAGACTCTCTGTATCATTCGTATCACTTTGTTAGTTGCAAATAAAACCCTTGCAGACATGCTGCTGAAAATGGTAAAGGCTTTCTTTTGATGGGATACATATATTTTAATTGTCTGAGGTAGGCTTTCAATTTTTCCAAAGTTTCAAGACATTTTATGTAGCCTATCTATATTACCTGTTGTGGTTATTTGCCAGCCTAAAAAAGGCATATCTATTTTCATAGTCTTACGCCAACAACATATGACAAAGTAGCTATTTATGTTAAATTCAAACCTGAGGGTGATTCTTTTAGTAACTATCTATATTATATCATGTAAAAGTATACAGGGAGAATGGAATAGTTAAGTTGATCGGGACCACAATGTAAGAATCAAGGGAGATTCAAGGTTGCACAAAATGTCCTGAAACTTAGGTATGATTAAGTAAGCCACATATGTTGTTAAACATTTAATTAAACTTTTAAATGCAAGAATTATGGAAGAATTGCAAATTATGTTTTTCCAAGTAAATTTGGTCTCTTTTTTCCCTTACATTGATTCACTGAATGTACCTCTACGATATTATAGTTTAGACTAAGTTATTTTAGTAAATAGACTTTTACAATGAATGTTGCAGCGCAAAAAATCAATCACTGACTCTAATCCACCTTCTCAGTTATATCAGATCAGATTATTGATATATAAATATATATATTTAGGATTGAAACTACTATTTGATAATGTATTATTAAGCTAATTAGTCTGCAGCAGTACTGATGAGATTAAACTAATATTTGATACAACCAGTAAAATAAATAGATGTAAGCTGGAGTAAAATAATTATATAACTTTGGCCAAAGGATAAAATAGTGATGTGACTTGATTGTTGTGTACAACTTCCCTTCCTCTTGTAACAGTTGATCGTGGAATGAAAATTAATGAGCTCATCAGAAAGCAATGGAAACTGTTTCGAATAGCTTCCTCCCTTCGTTTTTTGTAATACACTATGAATATTTCAGTACACCACATTTATTACTGAAAATTGATATAAATGTTTCTTGTCTTTGCAAATTATTTCTCCGGCATAATTAATTTTCTATAAGTCATAAATCTGACTTCCCTACGTTTACCATCTGCCATATTAGAAAAATGAATTAACATGAAGTTTGTTTTTCATTCGAAATACCAAAAGCTAGTGGTTTTTTGACACCTACAATTTTCACCTTAATTCATTAAATTTGTAATTTATGCTTTTTCAACTTAATACACCATAATTCATACACTTAATGGTTTCAGATAATATTGAGAGAATTGGGATGCTTAATCAATATCTCAATATTGAGTTTTCTTGATAATGTTTGTTTGTTTCTTTAGCCTTTTATTGCAAGATGTTTTTTTAGCAACTGTCATACAACTGTTTAGTACAATACAGACTAGTCTTCCACACCAGGTGACATAAATAATAAGGCATTTAACGTGTCATATTATGCATTAAATATCTAAAAAATAATCACTACAAACATGATATAATTTAAACCTTATTAAGATACAAAATTTTCAAAACGCGCAGATAAAACCCACTCATTATACACTTTCTGACAGAATTATTAGAAGTTGAAAAATTTTGAGCTTCTGTGGGTAATTGATTCCAAAGTCGAACAAAAAAATACTGCACTGATTTTTCATAAATGACCATTCGATGTGTTGAAATAGAACAATTTTGACTACTACGGGATCCTCTACTCAGGTCACAATCTTGAACAAACAAAGTTGAAATAAAATCTACATATGAACCAAATTTTAAAACTTTGTAAACATTCCATAGAGAATAAAACTTCAATCTTTCAGTGATTGTTAACTGATTACATTTTTCTAACAAATTATAATAATCGATATCATTATGTATGTACACGTCTACATTCTAATCTAGCTTCACTGATATTATTTTCGTTACACTTCCAAAATCTTTTAGTATAAAATTTTCTTAAATTTGGGTAAAAGAACATAGCAATTAAATGCTTTAAACCTTATTCTGAATGTTAAAAAAGTCTTTAACTCGAGATGGGCTCGATAATTAGGCAATTTAATCAGTAACTGAGTTAATATATGAATTTAGTATTCATATATATATATATATATATATATATATATATATTTTTTTTTTTTTATAGTAACATTAACATATGTGAAGTGAGGTACCATCTCATTCGGTTTATCATACCACATTTACATTTACACTCACTTTGCGAAGCACAAATTCATAGTGTTCCTTAAAGTCGAAGTTATTATCAAGAATTACACCAACCAATGTACTTAAAACTAGACACACTCAATATTATTATCATTACAAGTTAATTGTATATTAGAAGGTACACCCTTTGTTTGTTTTTTGCGAATAACCATGAATTTTATTTTATTATAACTTATATTTAGTTTAGACCTTTACTTTTACAAAACTTGTCAAGTCGCTCTAAAATAGATTTTACTCTTGATAATAATGGTACTACCAAACACATATTTAATGGTCAATGGTCATTGAAATTTTTCAGCAAATAAGGAGATATAAACCTCGGCATTTTTTAAGAAAGATTTTATCGATGAATGAACGAATTTTCCTGTTCAAAGGATGTCAAAATCAATTATCTATGTTTAGATGGTCAAAATCCCACTCTTTTACCGGTCAAACGTCCAACTCTTTGTCGCCGTATGAATCTTTACTACACAGAAGCTCGGAAAATCATTACTACGTAAAAGAAGCAGAGGCAAATGATTCAAAAAGAAAGCATTCCAACAAAAAACAATGTTAATTCTAAAAAAACAATATCAATTATCCTAAATCCTATCCTATCTTACTTCATTATTCTATCATATCTTAATTACTTCATTATCCTATCATATCTTAATTACTTCATTATCCTATCATATCTT
>JAQFYJ010000054.1:0-26296 GCA_034694685.1 Isotoma anglicana | reverse complement strand
GAGAGAGAGAGAAAGGTCCCTTCAGTCTTCAAGTCAAGTTCAAGTCTTCTCTTCGAGTCTTGACTTGAAGGCAGGGAGTGATCTTGTCCTGTGATAAGGACCCTTCACTTCATAAAGTTATGTTACATTCAACATTGCATCATTCTGATGTGATGTGGATGTCGTCGTCTAACCTTTGATCGACTCGCTTACCCAAACATTCCTTCACAAATAGAAAATATTAATGAGAAAAGTTGCTTATTGTTAGATTCTTATATATTAAGTACATATAGTATGTAGTTTTATATATCTGACTTGACTTCGTTTGCTCATATTTAAAAAAAATAAAACGTGCATTTGACATCCCTCATGTACCAATTGGACTAGAAAATATATTCAGGAAAAGAGGACAGATAATGGCTCACATGTTATTGTATATTATTTACCAAAATGCACACCTTAATTGGGAGTAATTTTTTTAGTAAACTTTAAATACATACTTGTGTAATAAATTCAATTTGACTGGAATTTTTCCACGTATTTTATAAATTGCATACTGAACTGAAATCTACCAATGACCTCTCAGGCTATGTTTAATTCCACTGAATTTGTGTTCTATTAAAGTTGAATAATAATTCCGAGTGGAATATTTGGCTCAGAGAACGGTTGACATTTAGAAAAGAGAAATGTATAGTTGTTTCAACTTCAACTAGATGATGATGATACAGATAGGATAATACAGAATAATACTAGGTAGATAGATGCTTAAATTATCTGATTGATTATTCTATTTATTTGCAAGTACGTATTTTGTAGATTATCGATTAGCACCAAGTAAAGTGTACCTTTCCTGTTGTGGTTAGCTTTGAATTACTGAAGCAGTTACGGAATTCAGAGTATAAGTACAAGTACAAATAAAAAGGAAAAAAGTGGAAATAGAATTCGAATCGAGATAATAAGGACACATGAGGAGGACAGGAGGTTAGTTAGGTTGATATGATATAACTAGGATGATAGTTAAAACCATAATTGTAAGCGAAAAGCGATTGTTTGTAATAATAGGAGGAGAAAAGCAAAGAGATAATGGCTGTTGTTTTTATGTATACATATATACTCATAAAGCACTTAGATACTTCTGAGGTTATTATCTACTTGGATAAGTGAAGTTTTCTGTTATTTTTTCAAAGAAATTTAGAACATTTAGTTTACCATCAAAGTTATCATCATTTGGGTAAAAAAATATTAGCACGGTACTTCAATCTAAAAGTGGTTTTGTTATTCTCTATCCGGTCACCGATGGTGGTGGTTGGTTTAAATGAAAGGATATTAGACGGATAATGATAGGTGATGATGATGATGGTATTTATTAAAGTACTAATATCATTGCATAGTAGTACACTAACTACTGACTAAGTACTCATACTAACTAACTAAGTACTAGAGCTATTATGGTATTAGTAGAAGTGGAGAACATGGAAATGGAAAGAGTCCTTTGGTTTGGTAGTAGTAGTGGGTGCATTTAACGTAATGAATAAATGCAAATGTGACAATGCAAATGAGTAGGAGAGGCTTGGGACGGTGCCTTTGGAGCCATTGGTCGTCATCGTCCTCAGCCTCGCCCATTCTTAAACACTGCTGAAGACCAGCACTCACGTGCATATACACATCGTACAAGGAAGAAGTTTTAGTTAGTAAAAAGAGATACGTAACTTGTAATATAAAAGCTGTATAATTTTATATTAGTGGAGAAAAGTTGTCTAGTCTGGAACTTCCACTTTGTGCTGGAGAAGAATAATATTGCTGGTGGATGGAACATAATAGTGGTTGGTGCTGGTTGAAATTGGACTCCCTGGAAGGACGAAACCCCTCATCATACCAAAGTAAGTAAAGTAAAGGAAACTCTGAAGCAATGCCATCATAATATCATCATCATCATCATCGTGATCATCCTCATCATGGAATGGAACAAATGCCCCTATCTCTGCCTTGCATAACCTTACGCTAAGATAATTAAAACAACGAATAAGGTCCGCACTGATGAATCTGGGATTCTCCTGAGCTCAAACCGGCCCGACCCCATTGGCTCTTCTCTTTAGCTAGTAAAAAGATAATGAACACGTGGTTCATGCGCGTCCCCGGCTACACAGAGCTCCGTCTCGATTTTCGTAATTAATATCTTCTTTCTAATTTAGTCCTGAAAAGGCTGTGCTCCAGAGCTAACGTGCCAAGGCAAACCTCTCGCCAGCATTTTTACCATACCGTTACATACAATACTTTCACTAACCAAACCAAACCACACTAAAATCTCTTCTTCGTCTTACAATACACACTTACTTACTTCTACGTAGGTACAAAGAGAGAAAGAAAGAAGAGTAAACTTTTCCCAAATAAGAGAAAGTATAAGCAAAGCTAAACCAAAACTCTCCTTTCCCTACTTACTTATTTCAGTTTGCTGGAAGGGAGAAGGCAGACACGGATACTTTCTCTAAACAAAACCTTCTTTCACAATAATAATATTAATAATATTTACTCATACGAGAAGAGAAAATTCTTAACACGAGCGGCTTAAATTTAATATACCTTAACTATTAGAAGAAAATACTACTTATTCTTAAGTAAATTTTAGCAATTGTAAATCACCTACATTTTTACACCTTACATTCATTCTTAAATAGGAGCATAAGCCATTAACATATTTCATACATAGATTATTACAAAAATCAAAAATCTCATTTTAAGGAAAAAATCTCAAGATTTATAACAACCTATTTGCTAGTGGTCAATTTCATAGCTTACACCTAAACTTACAACCTGGACCTAGGGGAACGTTTTAACATACTGATCTTGACTTGAGACGATATAAAATACCAGATCAGGGGCAGCGTGTCCTTGCAATTTTTTTCTTTCATTCAACGTGTAACAACTTGAGTCCATAGACATATTATACTATAATATACACACAGTCTGTCTGTGGGCTGTTGTCTACTTACTATAGTATAACATACTGGGTGCATTAGCGAAATCATCTTGAGCAAAAAAAAGAAAAAAAACTCGTACAAGCGAGGAGGAGTTGTTCAGTCTTGAAGTCGCTGAAGAGAACTGCTTGGTTTTGGGAACATCGAAGTCGAAGACAAGAGCCGACTTTGAACCTTTCCATCCAAAAGAGTATCCAGTCATTCACCCACACCACTACTTCTATATAATATCAGCTATATACGACTCTCTCATCCGTTTGTTCTGCCAGGACGAAAACTTCACTTTTCCCCATCCATAGCATAAAGCAATATCCTATTTTTCCTCACTATCTCGTATCGCAATCGTAATATCGCAACAACAACGACCAGACCAAACCAAACCAAACCACAAACTATAAGACGACTCACATGCCTTTTCCTTGCACTAAGGTACTTGTACTTTGGGGCATGGAATGAACATCAACTATCAACAAAAAAAGGATTGCATTGTATTGGGTAAAATATTTGGGGTCGACTTGTAAAAGCATTTTGGCAAATGTGCATCTACCACTATGCTATGACCAATGTTAAAGATCATCTCTAAATCGGATTCTTCTATAATATAATATAATATAAAACTTTACAAGTGGAACACATGCACTTTTTAAAAGTAAGCCTGAACTTGAAACTTGATACCAAAGCTGCGTTACGTTACAGTTACAGTAGTTCGTCTATCTACAATCTACAGACTAAATTGCAATTGCATGTTCTTGTGCAATTTTTTTCTTAAAAGAAAATACCACTAACTGAATGTTCTGTATAGATAGAAAGTATCCTATCTACAAAAAGAAAAACTTATAAGTGCAAGACATTACTGTTTAATCACAGGAACAGCAGCAAATAACGATTAATATTAGACAATAGGAAATTGTTTGATAGGTTGGAGCGTTAATTAATTAAACTTTATCACGGAGAAGAAAGAATAGAGAAAGCTTCAAGTTTTCTTCATTGATTGCAAAGCAAAAGTGCTGTAGCTTACAATTAGAGAATTGTTCAATTAACGAAGGGAAAAGTGAAAATAAATTCTCGTTTCGTACGACATCCCACAACTGCTATTAAGAAAGACAGTGCAAAGAGAGAAAATTAAATTAAATTAAGCACAACGGATACTCCTGCCTATCTATATACATTTTAGTGTGTTGGGATTTTCTATATTGTACAATACATTGTTTAACCTTCGCTTGGCATGGACAAGAGAAAGCTACACAACCTAAAAGTTACAACCTACTGATCGACATTATATTATTATAGGAAGAAGGAATCCACAATCAATTGGTTTCCCATTATTACATAAAACACTATTGGGTTGTATACGTACTTGTGTCTAAATGTATAATGATAGTGTTTACAAATAGAAGAACTACACTGAGAGTGTGATTTTTGTCTTGTTCGATGTTCTCCTGAAGGGAAAAGTTGACTTTTGACTTTGACCATTTGGCTTGGCAGCCAGTAGTCACAAGTGACATGGGGCTTGAGACTTGTTTCATGAAGGGTGAGAATTTATTGAGTGTGTGAGGGGCTTAAATTCTTTTACTCTGTTCCTCAGTCACAAGGAAAGAAAAAGAAAGCGAAGTTCTTACCCAAAGAGAAAATAAGAAAGTACTTTGTATAAGAGAAATAGATACCCGAGTGGAGTTGAGTTTGTCCAGTGTGACCAGACCAGACCAGTGTAGGGGAATGGCAAAATAACATTGAGTCACTTTACCCCACAGGAAGGATTTTGGATTGGACACGTAGAAAACTCCAGGTTGTCCATTTTCCCCTTTGGTATTTGGCCTGGTGTTAAATGTACTTTATTATTAAAGGAAGGAGCAATTATATGGTGAAATTAATGCAAATGACTAATGGTGTTTTTCGGTTTACTTCCAAGTGTGAAAAACAAAGGAGTGAATGAGCCCCATCCAGATTAGTGTGTATTTAAGTACAATTTTAAAATCAAAAGAGGAAAGGGGTGAAGTGAATGAATTATGAGTGAAAGAGACTGAATAATACTTATGTTGTATTATATGATATGAGTTTTTTGTGAGTAATTAATATGCAGACAGGAACGAAGTGTGAAGTGGATGAATAATAAACGTAATTAGCCATTTGGCTCTGTGTATTATTAGACCTCCTGCTATCTATCTAGAAGGGTTGAAACAAAACTCTTTTTAAATACTCCCATCGTATCCAATTTCATCTCATTTGCATAGAACTGAATATTAAACTATTTACGTACTTGTGCTTGCATAACATTTAGTGCACAATTAATTATTCAACCTGACAATCTATTTTTAGTAAATAAATAGGAGGAAAACTTGTAAAAAAAACATTTCTCGTTATTTCATTCTTGTAAAATCTAATTCATAAGGATTTGACTTTCTGCATGTGCGTCACAAAATTCGTCTTAATAAGGTAAGAACATTTTTTCTAATGTAAAAATACATTTAATCATAATCTAACAGGTCGATGTTATACGAAGGATTTACAATTTGATTGGATTGAAATGCAATTATGATAATCCATTTTAAATTGCAAAAACGTAAATTTTCATAAACAATTTTTTTCTGGGAAATTAATAAACTATAAATAGAAATGCGTGTAAAAATTGCGTAAATTCGCCGGTAATTCCAATTCCATCCTGCTCTAAAGATGAGCTAAGCGTTTCTATTGAATCTCTTGCACAGGCATTTTGGCATAAAGTACAAAAAAGGATTTTTGATGTGTTAAGCCTGCGATTAATTTAAGTGCGAAGTGTTCCCTATAACCATGAAAGGAATGGGCTGGGATGAGAAGGAATTGAGGAAATATGTTGTATTTAACCTTTTGAGATGCTCGTTACATTGTACTGTATTATTGAACTCACATAGGATGTATATAGGTAGTAGAGACTAAAAGAAACCTTTCATTCATAGAAAAACTCCGACCTCCGACCGGATAAGAAAACACCCGGCGTCTTATCGACAGTTTTTCTCTTCTACTTTACTACTACCATCATGCACTTACCTTTCTTGTGTAATATACCTAAAGACTTTGAATGGTTTGGTTTGTACGATACATACACACAGAGTTGCAAGCTGTAGTTGTATTTTTTTCTCTATATATAGAAGACATAAGAGTACTTTCAGTTTCAACTACCCGGATACTACTCTCTTGGTTACGAAAGGGTTTACAGAGTACGAATATAGTATAGAGAAAAAAGAAAGAATGAGCAAGGAAGTAGGAAGTATCGTAGAAGATAGTAAGTGCATGGCATGGCATTGCATTATATCGTGAAACTCAACCATGACCGAGAAAAGAAGTTGCGGATTGAAATATCGTTCAAGTATCATATCACACAATACCTATGATATGATATGAGGGTAGAACACGTAACATAAATAACATACGATGAGATACAATATTGATACTTGGTATTACACTGACGGTTATGTTATGTTCGTTCCACAGGATTTTTTCCGTCTCAAGTGTAAAGGGAGTTTGAGTCAAGTCAAAGGGAAAGTGGTAATATTTTAGCCCAAGTGTGTAGAAAAGGATTGCATAAAAGACTGGTGACATGACATGACACTATGCGGTGTTGGCTCATAGTTTTATGAGTTAATCCATGAATGTAAGTCAAGCTTACCCTTTTAGGGATATAGGGACTGGGGTAAAGTGTTCCTAGGTTAGATTAGGATTTAGAAGAGAAAAAAAGTATATTTTTGTACAATTGTATTGTACACTTATTTAGATAATCTTGTTGTCCTATTGTGGCAAAGCATAAAGACTCAATTGGTATCTCTATTTCCTTTCTATCTATCAAATCTATCAGTATAGGTTAGGTTGGTTTCGTTGGGTTATCATTTTGGGGCAAAAGTATTAGAGGTACGTTAATAGGGCAAAACATTCATTTGTTAAAGTGGAGGTGGGGACGAGATACAAGGCCAGCAGTGTACTGCACTTGTGGATAGCACGTGTCTGGGTCCCGTTAGTTTGATTTTGATAGAAACAGTTGGATTGGATTTAGATATCCTCTATTTCTCTGGTGAATGGAACAGAATTGATTTTTGACGGGGATAAGTCCAAAAAGAGGAGTAAAATTGTTCATGTGGTCATTAATGGGGGAGAAGGGAGAACATCAGTCCAGGCCAGGGTAGATATAGACAGAGTTGTTGAGATGAACCTACAACCTACAGTTTGGTATAAACATTTATTTATATACAGAGTCTTTATCCTAGCCGAAAAGTCCATCCGGGAGAAAAATGTGGTGTGGTGGTGGTGGATGGAGTGGTTATACCTAGTAGAGAAGTGATGACATCAAAACGAGAAGGATTCCACTTTTCCTATAAAAGTTTCTCGGTTTGGTGTACATATTTGTACGAAAACATAAAATAAGGGATTTTGCTGATCTAAGCTTATAAACTAACTAATGCTTGGGATGGGAGACAAAAGAGACAGCAGGTTGGGTCATTTTCTCTCCCAGAGTAATTACGCGATAGGAGAAAATGCAATAATGACAATTACTTTGAGTCCTAGACGAAACCAGAGAGGAAAGTGAAAAAAGTTTGAAAAGGAAAAGAGTCAAATTAAGTTGTTTCTATATTCCTTGATAAAAGTTAAGAGCTATAGAAGATGATGTTGTTGATGATGATGATAAAGATAATCTGAGTCGGTTGTTACCACCACTGGCTGGTGGTGGTGGTTTGGTTCGAGTTTGTTATGTACATGAAGAAAGTGAGTATGTAGAATCTCCTCTTGAGTAATAGATAAAAAAGGAGGAGAAAGTATTAAGTAAAAGAAGAAAGAAAGAAAGGGAGAGAGAGAGAGACAACAGAGAGAAGAGGATGGCAGTGGGGCTTTGAGCTTGATGATTATGATTTGCTGTGTCGTTATTCCTTCTTTAGTTTGAGATGGTTGATTCTAAAGCTCTCTCCTACAACTTCTACTACTATGTAATAATGTACTAGTAGTGTGTGTGTATGTGTGTGTAAGCGGGTATTCTAACCCAACTATCCTGCCCGATTTCGTGTGCGCTTTCGGTTTCACGGGACACGACGCAATCGCAGTCATTATCCCAAGCCCCGCATTAATTAGGAGACCTAGTCGATCGTCATGCAAATAGCAAGACTTTGCCTCACTCAAACAGTCGATAGGAAGCTGCACATCCATGCGGACTCTGCTCTTTAGTTCCTAACTATATACCGAAATCTCGTTATTTCTTCTTCCCCCACCGACACATTCTCACATTCTCACTCTAAAAACTCAAAACTATCGTATAGTACTACAAACACAGACCAGACAGACCACGATTCGCTTAGAGAAGAGAAAACACAAAAATTGTGAAATACTACTTTTACTTACATCTAATTCTATCTATGTACTAGATGAGACTTGGCTCCTTTTACTTACTTAATATAACTTAGTGTATTGTATTGTATTGAACTCGTGTCTAAGTTCCTAACCCTCTAGTATAATAATAACTACGAAGACTTTTACTGTTGCTGCTGCTCATCTTGTCTTGTACAAAAAGTTTGTGTCCACACACAAACACAACATAACACCTTTGATAGGCTTATCATCGTCTGAGTAAGGATAAGGAAGGAAAAAAAAACTCTCGTGTTTCATGTTCCATGTTCTCTATGTTGTTGTGTGTATGGTCATCATCGTCGTGAACTTGTAGGATATCGTGTGGTGGTTTGGTTGTGGTTCTTTCTCCAATCTTGCACTGGACTTGACTGAACTCAACCTGGGTAATTCTTTACTTACTACTTTTACTCTCGAGTCAACTTTCTCCCGGTATGTACTTCACTCACTCGTGCGGTCAGTGTCAACGTCCATTCATTCATTCAGTCCGTTGTTACAATTCAATCTACTCAGAGGGATAAATATACCCAAGACGACCCTATAACTAGGATAAAATACAATAATACTACTTTCACTCAGTTCCACTATTGCATTGCAATAATATTAAAAGGTGTAAAGGCAAAAGAAAGTAATTTTTCTTTTCTTAACTCTTATTTTCACTTAGAAACTAGAAATACCATGGCACTACTTTTATTATTATCATCTTATCAAAAGAAAGTGGGATGAAAAGAACATCAAGGTTTCACCTGAATCAATTTGAACGGTTTTATGTTATTTATTTTCAATAAGAATGAATGGTATGAGTTATAAGAATTTAATGGGTGCACATGTACTTGAATAATAAAAACAAGTATGACATAATTACGTTACACTGAATATTACTATTGTATTGTGTAGAGCATATTAAATTCACATTTTTATTAGGATTTCTTTTCTCTATTGGAGTATAAAACAGAGGGATATTTTATTTTAACTCGTATAGGTATGGGTGACATAAACATTGCAAAAATTGTTACATTTAATAAATCTAGCCACTTTTCTATTTCACTCTCCTGCCCAACTACTCACCTAACCTTCCCCCGTTGCATGCAAACCCTTATCAATTTAGAAACAATTTCAAGCCACTAATATACATGTATAGTACACACCTTATAATTATATACATATGTAGAGAAGTAAACTTTTTACATTAATATACATTGGGTATACAATAGGGCTAAATTTCTTTCTTTTTTTAGTTAGATTATTTTACATTACTATATACAAGGTTTAAGCACGTAATGCATTTAGCTAGTGGGAAGGAATTTGTCATGTTCCATTAGCAATGCCTTTCTTCTTCTTTCTCCCTGTGGAGACCTTGATTAAGCTGTTGATTTGTTTCGGCCACTACTACTAACAAATAAACTACTTCATAGTTTCAATCTCGGGTTCTTTTTTCTTCTTCTTTTTTCTCCCCGCTATCAGATAACTATTACTCACCTCTGTTTGTTTCTATTAGAGAAAGTTTTAATTACACACGTTTCCTACCTCTCCAGGCTTATCACGTAACACTTAAAATTACTTTCTTTTCTCAGAGGAGAATTAGATTAGCGTCATCGTGGAATTTTGTAGGTTTTGATGACGAGGGTGGTTTGGGTTTGTTGGCCACAGTTGATGCAAATACACCACACCTCACCACTTACCTTATACACTTTGGAACATTGAGTTAAGTCAATTAACACTAAATCACATAGAAAAATAGGGACAACGAGCACAGATCACATTTAACCTCGTAGAAAGAATGTAATCTTTTAGAAATTCTCGATTTGTGGACAAACAAGGAAAGAAAAGGAAGAGTTGAGGAAAAACACGAACGATCTACAAGCCGAAAAGAAGGAAACTGAAAGCTTCGATAAGTTGGCGAGTCTGTAAGGGCTAGATTTTAGGTTGAGAGTTGAGGCTACTACTACCAGACCAGTAGTGTGTACTTACTTGGATTTATATTGGTTAGAAAGAGTTTTACGGCATATAGCACAATAGTTCATACATATAGAATAGTGTGGATAGTCAGACCAGAAAGAAAGAAAAAAAGTAGCCCAAAGAACCGAAAAAAGCTTTCCTTTCGTCCTTCACTCACATCACATACATCTCTTTTCTAGGTTCATGTCCACCAGACCACTAGAACTAGACTACTACCTATATTATATCACATCACCGAACTAGTCAGTAAACTAAAACTAGATATGACCAAAGCAATGCAATACACTGGACTGTGGAGACTGGACTAGGCTTGATGTGCGTATTTCTACGGGTTTAGTTTGCTAACACAGTTTACGGAGAGTGATTTCCCCGACCGAGAGTTGCAATCTTCTTGCAGTGCATTTGCTCAGTCAGGGTCTGGTTCGATGTACTTCTTGGTCTACATTCAATATTGCATTATCCTTCCCTTCCTTTCTCGGAGAATAACATATTATTATAGTTTCATAGTAATAGTCTAGTATCCAATGTAGTATGTGTGGATGGATGAATGGTTTGGTTATAGAAAAAGAAATTCGTCCGTCTGTATTCTATATACTTAAAGAGTAAACACAGAGAGAGTTAAGTTTACTAGAGCAGACTGACTGAAGAGAGTGAAAAAGCAGAACAAGATAGCCACTACATCAGTAACTTTTACTTTACTAACCAACCATCATATAAAAGACCAGACCACAAAAATAGCCTTACCCATTCAATAACATTATGTTCACATGTATCTCTCTCTCTTGAGAGAGGTAATATTAATATAATCACATAATATAATATAACCTTAGAAATGCAGTTGCACTCTCCAAGGCAATCTATAACTTTAACAGGGGGAAACATTTTCTACGCTTGGTTGGGGAAGTTGTCCAAAAATAAACTAAACCATACCGACTGATCTTCCATAATAGTATGGAAGAGAACATATAATATAGGAAGAGAAACAGACTGAAGGAAAAATTTGAAAAGGAAGGACGAAAAATACATACAGATATTGGGCAATAATACCAATCCAAAAAAAGTAGAATATTATTATTACACATTGCATATTATTATATGGTGTCTAGTCTACGAGCAAGGTTTCATAATAATATAGGAAGAGTAAAGTGGGTATGATAGCACACACGTATGAAAGTTGATACGGATATGGGCAATGCAATATGCAACTTTTTTGCAAAAAAATATGCAAAAACACAGTGTCAAGCTTTTCCTATCTGTGTAGTTTTTTCGCAATGTTGAATGTTGAATCTTGATACGGTAAACGGTAAACTGAATGCATAATGCGAATACGTGGAAGTATGTATAAGTGAATTGTATGGGTGAAACCTTGATGGTGAAAAATGTGGTATCACTTACTTTTTATTTTTGAAATAAAGTATTTGGGTCTGTTTGGGTTAATGTGCACGGCAGATGAAATGAAAATTGAGAATGTTCTTGCTAAATCTGTTTTTGATTTGGCAGGTCAACAACTTTAACTGATTTCCAGCTGAGCGATGGCTTTAATATTGCGCTGATTTTTGTACTGTGAAATAAAAACTGAATCAATTGCGAAAACATTTAATAATCAACATTTTTGCGTCATTACTTCGTTAAAGTTACTAGACTGGGGTTTATACAGTGTGCAAATAAAGATATAATTATTACTGAACAAAAACTATTATAGATTAATTAATTATAGCCTAACGTATTTACTCTTTGAATTATGACTGTGTGTCATTTATTAACTGAAACAAACTCGTCCTACTGATAAACGATGTTCCTATCTCGTCTTTGTGTTACGTGTCAAGTTCCTACTCACTGTACTTTTTCCTATTGTAATTTTAAGCTAATTCATTGTAACAAAAAGGAAAGCACAAATAGAACTGTATAAAGTGAAAGCAACCAAATCTGCCCTTGAATGACTTGGCTGAACTTTTCTTCTAAAACAAAAGGTAAGGTTAAGATATATTTATTCAAAAGCATTTTGTAGCTTATTTATAGTGAAGCATCTAAATTTATACATTACTATACGATAAAATTTGAGTATACTCTATAAAAAACGTAAAATTAAATAGAGGTTGAATAGTGTGTGAGAAAGAATAATTTAGGGATTTGATATTCCGTCCGATGATTGAATGCATGAGTGGAGGTGTGCCTTTCCCTTCAATCCCGAGATAGATGAAATCTCAATTATCATAATGATATTCAATTCAGGATCAGCTCCATTGGGTTGGAGTATAAAAAGAATTGTTGTGTCATATTATAGTGACGATTATATTACACCCTGCAAGAGAGGTAAAAATAAGGAATAATAAAAAAGGCTGAAAGATTGAACTTAGATTGACTAGACTAGGATCAGAGTAAATAGGTGGATATGTGGGCGTGTGAATGTATACTTAAATATTTCTATTCTTTTGCCGATGGAATAACAAAAGGTATTACCTTCACGCATAATAATATTACAAGGGTGGATTGGATATGATGATTGTATGATATGGTACATCCGTATTGTATTGACTTTCGTTATAAACTTATACATTATTTTCATATAAGAGAAAAGCAGATTGAAAAAGGGAAATCTAAAAATCCAACCAAGGCAAGGAAAGCAAATAAGTTTGTACTGTATGCTTTTTTTTGTGTATTATGCGCTCAAAACTTAATACTTTTTACTCTTAAGCTTTGCCTGAAGTATGGATATGGATTATGGATTATATATTACGATATGGATGGATGTGAAGAGGTTGATTTTGACTTTTTTCCTGACCCGATCTGACTTTCCTTCCTGGGTTGGACTTTTTGGTCTGATCTAGGTTGATTTTATTGTTTGTTCATTTGATGTAGAAAGATGAGATGAAATGAGATGGAGTCGTTTTTTTATCTTGAAGGAAGGAATATGAAATCCCATTTGGTAAATTGAACGTTGAGAAACTAATCTCATGTAGTAGTTTGTATTAAGAAAAAGTATAAGTAGGAGGGTGGTGGTAGTTGTACTAGGTAATAGCAGTGATCGTGTAGATGTTGAGTTAAAGACGAAGAGATGAGATGATGAGGATGGAATATAATATGGAGAAAATAGGTATACTATGTAGAAGAACTTATATAGAAGAAGAATCGGATCGGATCTTATAAAGAACAGACCGTGGCTCGGTTAACTAATTTGTAAAAGACGATTGGAGGCAGATTGTATGTACACAATCTACTAACTGACTGTACATTACTTCTTTGGGTGTATTTGAGAATTAAGTTTGAGATGGAGAAAGGGAAAGCAGACAGAGAAAAACTAATGCTTGAAATGCTACTTATTTACTGATCTGATACATCTTCTTAAGAAAGACTTGTTCTTACAATTACACAAGTTATATCATCCTACTTGGTACTTGTAGAGTATTTTTCGGTGCTGGTAGTGGTGGGTGACTATGAGTCTGTTTCACACACGGGAGAGAAATAGAAGAAAATCCTCTTCCCATTTTAATCTCATGCCATCATCAGCACTTCACCGTTTTTTCCGTGGTAGTATCCCATTTCCTTTCTATATGTCGAGTCAAATAGTACGAAGCAAATGTAAAGCACTCAAAGCTCGAGGTTTTTTCGTGCTTTGGGTAATTAACCAAGCTTTGTTCGCTGCTTGGACTCATTTTTCCCGACTGCTGCTGCTACTACTTGATACATTTCTTCTAATTCTTCTAACCTAACTAATAAGAGTACACACATAAGTACAATGTATAAAGAATCCAATCCAACAAGAGACTTTTACCCTAACAACTTACCCGCTTGGTGTAATATAATGCAATATCAAATAGAAAAGTACTAAGCAACTGGGTAGTAGGAACATGAGCATACATCAGTTTTAATCACTCTGTGTCCCGATCCATTTTCTAATCTACACCGCACTATATCACTTCACTGGTAGGAACAAAACTACCCTTATACATTCTGACGTTATTACTTAAACACTAAATACGGACTGAAACTCTCCTGCTGTTTCCTACACATTTTTACTGTACTTTAATAAGACTTGCTTTCTCGGTACTGTACTCTCTTTCCTGGTTGGGCATAATGAATGACTAAGCTAAGTACATACAGCATTTTCAATAGCCTTATCAGTGGAAAAAATGTTAGAAGTATTGTTTGGGTATTTTGAAAGAAAATGCCAAGCCAAGCTAATTCTGCAGTTTTGTAAACCTTTTCTACACTGCTGGAAAAGGTGAGTATGGACTGGTTAATAAAATTGCCCTTTCGCTTGCTTAATTCTATTATGTGGAAAAGACACACGCATACATGTTACTGATGTTACATCTAACTCAACTCATAATTAGATGCCCGAAATAGTAACTAACTTTTTCTGTCTATAGCATAAGAACTGAGTTGGGTACAACAGGGCTGACTGGTCTGTCTGCCTTTGCTTAGCAAACTAAACGCAGAGAACTTTTCCATTTGGCGTGATTCTCGTGGATTAGTTGGGGATTAGTTGAGTGTAATTAGGAAGACTGGTAAAAGAATGCAAGGAAGAAAAGAAGGACGGGAATGATGGTGGTGGTGGTGGTATGTATTATAGGCCGCCTATTTTAATTAGCACTGTTCGTGGTGGTGGTGGTTAGGCTCGTTGCTTAATTGGATAATACTATAATACGCGAAAGGGAAAAAATACAAGTCTACAACTCTTTAGTTTAGTATATTATGCTCAAGTGCGAATGTGCGGAACATGATGAAGGCTGGAAACTAGGAAGGGGTTGTTTTTTTACTTTGTTCAAGTTCAAATGTTCATTGGTTTCTTGCACCTTTTCTCTTATTAAATATGCGGTGCGAATTATATTATTAGGTAGGTGAAAGAAATGAAATAAAGACATAATATAGGTTGAGGAAAATCAATACAGTATGTTTCTACCATAGTGCCGATGAGTTGACAACATAAGGTTATGATATGAACATGAATGCTGAAAAAGTAAAGTGTTATTAAGGTTGTATTGTGTGGTTCGTAGACTACAAAGTAGAAGTGTTATCATCATGAAGTTTTTTCCCCTGAAGAGAAAGCATAGATATTGCATGGCATTTGGTAATGTTCTTAATATGTTGTGTATATATATGCATATGTGTGTTCGGTAGGAAACATTAATATAGGAAGGCCAACCTTAACCGGCGGCCTTTTGTCATCGTCGTTGGTTTGGTTTGGTTTGTCGTCTTGCTTGGGACCCCTAGACTCTAGAATCTAGAAAATCTAACTGGAGAAAATGTTAGATGCTCTCTTAAGAACATCTAATATCGTATCGTGTATCATGTGTATGTGTAGTGTACCCACCTCTGTCATATTATACTAAACCGCGTAGCACCGTTGCCACGCGAGACGGTGCATTTATCGATTTTTTTCTTCCCTTTTTTTACTATTTTTTTTCTTCCTTTCTTTCTTCTTCCTATATCCTGTCTAGCACTCATACTCACAGTGCAAGCCAAAGCCAACGCAACCACTTCATTCGCTTATGTAGAGTAGGGAATGTGAAAAAAGAAAAAAAAACTAGTGTTGAATGTAGATTGTAGTAGTAAAAGGCTTTTCTCCCTCATCTGCAAAATATGATGCTTTCTTCTTTACCGATGCATCCGACATTACGTGAAATGTCATACTACTCACTCTATATCGTAAGGTAAAGTAAAAGTACGAAATTGAAGGGAGAAAGACTCTCAGACGCTTGCCTTATTCTTTTCTCTTTACACTTTTATGTACAGAAAGAGTTCAACCCTTTCTTACCTTTTGAAATTCTATTGGGTCGTGTCCCGAGTTATCATCTCAGAGCTTTAAAAGAAGAAAATCAGAATGTGTTCTAACTTCTAAAAGAAGAGAGAAAGTAATAGTACCTTCTGGGTTGCTAGTAGCAAGTAGGACCTATCTTTTTTTAGCTTTCTTCCTATGAGAGTTGACTTTTCTCTTCTTGATTGTGAGCAACACTAATAGAGTCATGGGTAGTTGTAGTCAGTTGGTAGTGGTGGTTTGGTTTGGTTTTAGAAGGATGAAAGCAATCATGTTCTTCATGCAAAATCTTCAATGCACTTCCAGACTCTTGGAACATGTCTCAATCTTAATTTAACTCAATTCCCTTTTTTCACTCGTGGATTATTAGATCTTAAGGCTTCTCTCTCTCTCTCTCTCTATTATAGCTCTTTGTTCTTTACATCTCTATTCTTCTTTATTGGGTCTCTCTTTCTTTTTCTTTATCTTATTTTGGAGACTTTATTTCACATAGGAGCTCATTCCTTGAATCTTGAATGTGGATTTGAAATTCAATATTATTGCCTAGATTGGCTTTTTTGTTTTGAATCTTCAGCAATAAAATTCAAAAGGTTAGAAATGTATTGGTATTTGTATGCTACTTTCATGATGCTTAGAAAGATCAAGTGGATAGTTGGGATTTCAAGAGGTGAAAGCAAGAATGTTGATAGTTGATACATATGAACACAAATAAGTAAGAGGAAAAAGGTAGATCGTCATCAAAATCATCATCATCTGCCAGAGAACATAAGAGAGAAAACTTTTATCCTTTAGTACTAATAAATATATTTGGTGTAATGGACTTGACTCGGGACAAAAGTGGACGTTCGGGTAGAAATTAGTATCGATTTATTAATGGCATCAGATAGGCATCTGCCGCCACACCGTGATAAAGTAGTAGTAAGTAAAAATGAGATAGAGAAGTCCAGAGGAATGTTATTAGATACATATTACAGGCCTTATAATAAGTACAGGACTCTATGTCCAAAGTCCCGGTTGGGTCGGTGGTGAAAGTATAGAAAGAGCTTTCTAGGCTATGGGATATGATAGGATGGATTGTAATGCGATATTAGAACGTTATAAGATGACAGGACAAGTATTGCATGCAATCAAGGAAAGGTGCCACATAAATCTTGCCTAACGTTATAACTTTTTACCAAAATTAATGCGTCTCCACCGAAGGTAACACAAACAACTCACTATATAACCAAATTATCATCATCATCATTATCATTAAGTTGCAATCCTAATGCTAATGCTCGTACTATTATACAAGGCGGTTCCACTTATCCGTAAAACTGTTTGTGTTTATAATTCAAGCCGGTTTCTACCGAATACAGAATGTAAATCAATCGCTAGTGATAATTTCATTGGAATTGTCATTTGGAGAGGTTTCTGATGAAAATGGACATTTAATTAGGGTTGGTGAGACGGACTTAGTAGGTAAAATGTAGTAAGTTAACGTATGTAAAGAGTTGAGAACTGTCTGATTGCAATGTGGTAATATTTTAGTCATGTGTCCATGTGTGGTTAATCAGTCACGCGAGCCTGGTGGGACATAATAATTCTTCTTCTCGCATATTATCCTACATTGTAATTGTAATGTAATCCGACCGAATTGTGAGGAATAATATACCGTTTCATTTACAGCCTACCTGGATTGCATTGGATTTTGCTACGACGTAAATGTAAACGATATGAATTTAGCTAGAATGACTGACTGAGGCTGCATTGAAATCCAATCCAAACTGACATATTCGCTCATCACGACACACACGACATTAAGCAACTCATGCCATTATGCAATATAACAACAAAGTGTGGAGATTTATTACCCGATTAGTTTAATGATGATGTTGAAATCTTTAAATCCGTTACCTATAACCTTTATGCTTAGCCTCCATAATAATAACGGGGCTAACTTCTTACATTATACACATGTACCCATCATGCATACTACCTTTGAAATATAATGATAATCCATTACCTTAACCTATTACGGAATAGGATAAATAAGCCTTTTACCCAATCCTAGCATAATGATAATGATGAGGAACCAATAATAAATATTGGAGTGGTTCATTGAACTTTTTAAAAAGCAGTGCAAAAATAATTTGCTTCATTTAAGCCGCAATAAAAAGTTATAATATAAGTTAACGGTAATTTTCAATGCCATAGGGGGATTTAACATTTGACTACTAGGAAGGGAAAATCCTACAATCCTACCTCATTTTAATTGGGTGCACTTTTATATTATTATAAATTATAATGGAAATCTTGGAGATGTGCTTGCCTTCTGTAGAGATAAATCCCCTAATGTCAACATGGCATGCATGCGTGTGTGTATGTCTAGTCTGTCTACTGTAATTTAGTTGGACTTAACTATGTGGAATATTCACATCACAAGTGAAGAGAATAGCTGGAGAATATGTTTATGGAAAAAAAGGGAGAAATAGTTATATTTTATATTCTATTATGATATGAAGATATGAGAGATATTTGTATGGAAAAAAATCAGATGAGCAAGCAAAGGCAAATACTCCCTTTACTTTTACTGATAGTATATGTGCTTCTACTACACTGTACTACTTTTTTACAAACTTTGCCTTACATGAAATAAGAAAAAAGCAAGGGCATTATATACATATATTGTATTTCTTCCCCTCTCTTTTTCCCCGACAAAAAAACGATCGAAAAAGAATGTCGACTTTTCTTTATTATTATCTGTTCATATCTTTTCTTCCCTGCCTGCCTGGAGGTGACGGTATCTATTAGTTTGGGTTTATTAGCCCAGTGTATAGTCCGATGAGAAAATGACTGTTTGCTTTTGTCTTGAAAGTTGGGAAATGACGCTGATGACGTTGTCGTGGCCAAAGCCAAAGTCTCATCTTCTCATCATCAGTGGAGTATGTGGATAGGAGTATATAGTAAGTAATAATGCTGGTGGCTATGTGGCACTCACTTATAAATGTTTGTAAGTGCCATATAGGAGAAGAGGTTTCTTGTGTCTTAAGAGTAAAAATATAATAATAAGGTATTATGAGTGGCGATGGTGACGGTAGTATGGTCTTGTACAGTGTAGGTAGGTACATATTGACCCCTTCATCTTTGAGAAGTAAAAGTCCAGAGAAAGTCATTATGAGTCGCTGACTAAACTAACTCATCTAACACAAGGAGCTTCTTCGGAAGACTCACTGGACTGGACTGGACTGGACTGACCGTCCTGTTAACTATTACCGTAGACCGTACTTAATACTGGACTAAGACTCAAAGAGTTGAATGTATATCATACCTTGTGCCATCATTTTCCTCCTATGAGTGACTACTCACTAGGTAAAATAGTGAGTCGTGGGGGTTTTAGATGGTACAAGTTTCAGACCAGGAATCTTTCTCCTGTGTTCTCCAAACTATAATTTCCTTTTTTTCTTCCTCGTCTTCATTTTTGCTTACCAGCAGTCTTTTTTATGTGGACTAGGAAGAACAGGAAGAGATAACCTTTTCTACGAGCTATTCATCCTCATTGTTCATCTCTTTTCTTTTGTCTTCTGATGAACAACTTGGCATGCATTGACGAGCTATGGAATTAGTACTTTCGTATATATGTATGACTTTGTATTGTATAGCATAAGGAGAAGGCTAGGGTAAAAGTAAAACTCTTGAAGAGGAAGAAAAATCTTTTGTTTTGTTCCAACTTCCAACTATTCATAAATGCATTGGATTCATAATAATAATAATAATAAATAGTGGTGATGTGATAAGCTTGCATGGTACGTTCATTTATAGGTGGTTATGGTAGGCGTGTCAAACGTTACGTTACATTTCTATTCTGATATATTATATCCTGACTATCTTATTAATTCCCATTAACTGTGTAAGAAGAAAAGCTAGAATTTTGTGTTCCATTGCATTGAAGTAAAGTAAATGTGATGATTACTCTTCTGCCTAGTGAACTACGATATGAGAAAGACAGACAGACAGATTCGTTCGTATAACTTATTTTTATTGATTTCCCAAATCTTTTCTTTGTCTCTTCGTTTGCTTTAGCTTTATTACATTTTGCTTTATCAATATCATTATCATCTGTAGACTGACTAGACTATGTGTGTACGTTAGCCAAGTAGAACAGAACACTTAATTATCTTTTCCCTTTAATAAATATTAAATAGGATTTTAGCATTTCGTTTGGCACATACAGCAGAGCAAATTTGGCCTTCATGGTTCGTCCTACAGTTAACAGTAGTAAATGCACTTATCACTGCAAGAAGTCGTTTTGTGAGTACAGAGTGACCAGTAGTGGTTTGGTTTGGTTGTTTTGTATTTGTGTTGTACTAGTATGATATTCTGGTTGTTTAGTAGAGAAAGCAATATCGGGCATTTGTAATCCCATGAGGATTATACTATCCACGTAATCCTAAGGGATGAACTTGTACACAGAGAAGAAGTCGATGAAAGTTCTTAGGTACGTTAGCGTTAGAAAAGTAGTGAAGTAGTGTAGGAGTAAGAGTTCATACTAGACACATGTATATACATGTACATACATAGTTTCTTTCACTGGACTGACATGACTGCCCCACACTGGGTTTCTAGTGTGATGGTCAGTGGTTTACCAGAACAGAATCTACTAAGGTACAAAGTGAGATACGATTTTTCCTAAGGATTCAGAGTTTCAGTCTTCTGAAGAAAGTCTCGTTCTTGTGGTCTGGTCTGGTAGTTGATCTCTTTTTCTCCCACTGCCTAAACCATACTGATATATACTTTTACCGATTTTGTACTTACTCTCATCGTAGTTGTACTTGTACATGCATGCAGTAGTAAGCTGTAGTAGTGTAGTGTAGTAATAGTAGTATTGCATTATGTACCTCCGTGTCCTTTTATGCAATTGCACTCTCTTCTCAATGGCCTCGGTCTTGACTGAATGGCAAATGCACCTAGTAGTGCAAGCAAGTGCAAGATCCACTGCAGATTTTGAAGGCAAAGACCTCTTACCACAACAAAGCTAAGCTCGTTTCATTCAACTATTTTTATAAGTTTTATGGTATTAGACTGACTGGGCTGGCTGGCCATATGGGCAAGATGACCGTGACGAAATGCTGTCTTTGATCTCGAATAGCTTACAATTGAAAAGGAGTATAATGTCATTTATGGGACAGTTTGTACCGTTTATTATAGTACATGCATCTATAGAGCACAAATACTATAATATACTGAATAATCCATGCGAATCTTCTAGTCGGAAAAAGATACTTGGGAATGAACAAATCGATATATTGACAAGTAAGAAATCGTACCTATTCAATCCTCATACATCCTAATAAAGAATTTCAAAGAATTTACTTGTTGATTTCCAAGGAATTTCTTTCGTGACTTGGGCAATCTATTCTGGTAGTTTTTTGCAGATTCTTTGTGAGAAAGTTCGGCTGCTAAAAGTAAGAAAGAAATGGTGAGAAGTAAAGAGTAAAGTGTTAGTATCTTATCTAATCTGAACGATTTTGGAAGGTTGGCTTGACTCTCTTGTTGCTCTTAGAACAGGATTTTCGATTTTTCTATCACCTTCAGCCAGGTAACTGCTGCATTGTGGTTTGGTTTGGTTAGTAGTTAACTCGATAAGCACCTGCCGACACGTGCTGTGACAATCATCACATCACGTTCCCTTGGGTCACCACACCATGCCACCATCATAAAGTTTATTTTTCAATCGTTTCTTCAAACACAACTCTTAACCTCTTCCTTTACCAACTTAACATTGTGAAGTAATGTTTCTTCTTTTTTGTTGATAGTTTAGAGAGCAATTTAAATTTTTAATTGTCACTGATGCAGAGAAAGATTTCAAAACAAAGCAAGAAGGCAAATTCTCCAAGTCTAACCTAACCTCTGAGTTCTGTCTGTCTGTCTCACACTCTGGGGACAGTTCAGTTCCGAAAGCTGTAATAAATTGGTCATAAAGTAAATTATAAACGCACGTGTGTCTTTTGCCTGAAAGACCGTTCATTTAAAAATGCTTAAGTAGCATTTATGCAGAAGAGGTAAATAAAAAAGGCTTTAAGATGCAATGCACCCTCCATCGGTATGTGTTTGTATGTGTGTATAAAGAACTTTTTGACAGAGTTAGTCAGGGATTTAGAGAGGAATCTATTTTTAACAATGTAATGTTTTTAGTAAAGTGTATGGCAAAGCTATATGTTATGATCTTTGGTCCTTGTATAATGATCTGGTGCGACTGCTAATACTTAAACTCCATACACATACCTTAGGTAATATTAAATGAATATGCATTAAGAGAAGAGAGAGAGAGACGGTGTCTTAAGTTTTTTAAATAAGTGTTATATTATGTTGATAAAAGCAGATAACCGTATGAGTAGAGTATATTGTATAAGTATAGATTGGAAATGTATGGAACATCCGTGTGCGTGCTTATTGGATTGGATTGAGAGAAATTAATGGGCTGAGAATGTTGTAAACTCTTAAATAAGCTTGAGGAATGGAGGGATGATGAAAGTGTGTGTAGTTCGTTAACAGAAAATTTTCAATCTAAAATTATGCATACTCTGTTTATGCGGGCACATTGCCTAATTTTAGTTTTTAAGGAAAGTGAGTGCCAAAAATACGGAGATTCTTGCTAAAAATCTGTGTAATTTTTCGCCATCCAATTTTAGACATGTCTGCATTTTCTTCTCTTCTGTCGCTTTTCTCAACTCTCCTCATTTCATCTCATTCCTCCTTTCATCATTATAATGATGATGAGTTCCAACTTTCAACTTAAATACAGATGCACACCAAACTACACTTACAAGATGATACTTTGGATAGCAACTAAATAGGTTGACTCTACTAAAATTAAGCACCCGCTTCGTTTCTCTTCAACCTACGTTCTAAAACTTATTACTAGTTACTAAGTATACATTTTAAGTATCATCATCATCTTCTTATTTCTCAACTTTTTCAGACTTTATACTTATCCATACGTTAATAGGAAAATTTTTATTTTGAAGGAAAAAAAATATTCTCGAGTTTTTTTTGCTCTAAGTAATAAACTCACACCATCTCAAACCATTCCATAATTTCTCATCTTTGCACACTTTTTTCCTCGAGCAATTCTTCAAATGTGATGGTGGTATGGCAGATGATGATGATGAGCCGTGGAATACTTGTATGCCATATAGATCATAACACGGTATGATGATATTATGATATAATGATAAGTTCAGTTGTCATCTTGAAAATCCTAACTTAATTCACTGTTCTTGCAAACTACTACTGATGAGAAATCATCTTCTTGTCTTGAAATCCGTGTGCTTAAGCATTGACGATGAGCTTTTTTGTCTTCGCACAAGGATTACATCATGAATGGCAGGTTTCCTTCAAGTTGTGACAAGTGAGAAAAGCGATCGATATGTTGTGTCGGTCGAGGGGAAAATGCTTTTTTATGGACTCTTTTCTTTTTTTCGGATTCGGATATCCCTACTGCATTACGTTGCATTATATTACTTGCTGCGTTCAAATCATACACATATACATATTGTGTTTTGTTGTGTTCCTTCATATCTCTTGTACTGTTAATGTTAAATGTGTAACAGTATTAGGTTTGGAAAGTTGGAAAATTGGAATAAAAAACTGAGGGGGATGAAAAAAATACGAAATGAATGTGAACTTTTTTTCTCCCCTTTTGTCCTTCCTCTTATGAGTTTTGTATATATAATGGAAGTAAATGCATTGAAGACTTACTACCCTTATAATAATAAAATATATGCATATTATTTGTCTATCGTTCTTTTCAATAGGCATACAATTTAAGTTGTATTAAAGCAATATATATTATAGCAAGGCACGCTTAAAGCTTACTTGTGCATTTTTATAATAATTCTGCCTGATTATGGAAGAAAGTGCTCTTTCTATCTGTAAAGCCTCCTGCTTATAATTTACTTAGTTTGGGGTGAGATTCTGAGATATATATTTACTCCATTGTATTCATCAACTCAATCAATGACTCAGGCTTTAACCTCTTAAACCATACCATCTCCTCTTTTTAATACAGTCTGGAGGATTTCTTTTTACTTAATAAAAAATGCTATCCAGAAACTTGAATATTTTTTTTAACTTTGAAAGCTTTTTCCCTTATAGCGAATTGACTTGAGAGTTGACATCAAATCACTCCAGAGTCGGCAGTCTAGGCAAAATGAATGAGTGAGTAAAAAATAATAAAACCTACTTTTATGTACACATAATCTATGAAACTTTTAATACAGTGGCCAGTCCAGTCGAGTCCAGTTAAAGAAAAATCCTTTTTGCTTCATTACAACCCAATTCTTTTTCGCTTAACAACAAATCCTTCCTTGTGTTTTCCCTTTTAAGGGAAATAGAGGAAGTGGACTGGACTTATGGCTTTGTTAGGGATGCAGTGTAAGTGGTACGGTGTTAGAGTTAAAGTTACAAAAAAAAAGTTAAAAGGGTCTAAAAGATATACTTTTAATAGATGGTTAGATTTTATATACACATTCAACATTATGCCGTGCATTTGTACTTTTATATTTGCTACTAGACACTAGACTACTGGCCTAGCATAGTGTAAATGGTTTTAGGGAGGACCACATAGTATTTAGGAAAAAGAAAAAAAAAACTTCTGGCTGATGGTTTGCTATATAGAAAGTTAGCGCAGGTTCCAGTTCGATCTTTTCTGTTAGAGTAGTTAATTGAATAAATTCCCTAATTCCCAGCTTGTTTTCCAATGTCCGTAGAAAGCTTGAGAGATTAGAGTGTAACAGACATGCAGCTGTGATACCTTCTCGGAATGAATCTTTTTCTGCCTTGACTTTGCCAAACGAAAGGCTAACTTTTCTCTATATATCGTTTCAATGATGTTGGCTGTATTTGGCTTGGGATTGCTTTAGTGTTGCCTCGTGTGATGTTAGTTAAAAACACATTGGTTATGGTTACTTTGGCTTGGAATCTCGTGTTCTTCTTTTGTGACTTTAGGGAATCTTGTCCATTCCGCAATTACTTCTTCTTCTGGTTGGCGATCTCTCAAAATCTAGATGGGATTTACATTGATTTGATCTTATAACATAAATGGTCTGTGGCGGATTTTCTCATCCTCTTAAATTCATTTGACTCTACTCATTTACCATCACTTTACCCTTCCCACATAGATACATTAAATGTGCTTATCTCAGATGAGATTTTCGTTATGGTATATGGTTCGGTCCCCTTCCTGACTTTTATGAAATGGTTGGAGGTTGGAGTATGTTTTCTATTTAATATGTAACGTACTTCGGTCTTAATTATCATAGAATGATCAAATACCTTTTTTCTTCTTTATAGCTAAATAACACACTAAGAGAAGAAGTATGAGCGTCAGAGCGTCTTTCTTTTAAGACGTTGAAGATAATTATTTTGACGAGGGGTGATTATAATTAAAGACATCCGACATTAAAGTGCCAGAAATAAAGCCCAGCCCTAGTTTTGTAGAGTGTTTTGGCGTTGTTCTTATCTACCAGGCAGATGGTTGTGTTTAAAAATTTTTAATTGCTCCAACTGCTCTCTTCCATAAAATTAGAGCGGATTTGCTCAGGAAATAAATCCTGTGGAGAGAGAGGGTTATAAGTAACCTTTCCGAGTTTTGAATTTGATATATAAGAGTAGGAAGGGAATGAGCTTTTAGTTAGTTTTATAGTTATATTATCCAAAGTTGATGATACGTTGGTACAGTATGTTACCACTATTACCAGGTTGTTTTTCTTCATCAGATATTTACCATTTGGTAATTCAATATGGTCGGAAGAAATTAACGCTTGTGCCCCATATTTTTTCATGGGAGTAATGTATAAGAGAGTGGTGATGATAGTGATGATGTTCCTTCTTACAGGAAAGATTAGTTAGTAGTGTAGTGTAAGTATAAATTTAGAAAAGGGTAAGGATGGGCTTGCTAATTGGAATCCCTGGGCTTAAGATGATGGTCTCCCTCCGTCTAAAAAGTCATGAACATAATGACTAAAATCAGGTACTTGACTAACTTCCTCAGTTTATCTTCACTCGCTATGCTACTGACTTGAGAGAGAGTTGAGATGGTAAAAAGTTAACGAGATTGTTGTAATCCGTACTCATTAAAGAGAACCATAATACCCGGTGTGTTTTCCTCTTCTTCTACGCAATACCGTTTTGCAACTTTTCTAAACACTCCTAAATGTTCTAAATTGTTTCGAATTAATACCGTACTTTCAGTTTGGTTTTGTAATATAGTATAGTATAGTAC
>JAQFYJ010000053.1:0-26369 GCA_034694685.1 Isotoma anglicana | reverse complement strand
CACCTTCGCATACTTCGCAAACTTTGTTGCTATGCGAAGTTTGCGAGATTTGCGAAGGTGACGTGAATACCCCCATTGAATTTAAAAGATTTAAAAAGTTGAAAATTTCCTTGACAATTGTTCTTTTATTATCATGAAAATCTAACCTGCACGTTAATCTTATGGGAATGATGCAGATGTCATTTTTTATTTCTGTTTTAATCTATAACTTTGGATTGCGTGAACAGATTTTAGTTCAGCTTGATTTTTTGAAAAGCCAATAAAATGTCGAACAACATTTTCTGATCAATTTTTTGAAATTTTGTTTTACTGCCATGTCATACCTTTTTAAATGAAATTTGGAGGTGTTCTTTTGCTATATCTCATAAGATACTATAACCAAATTTGGGTCGGATATTATTCTGAATCTCCGTTAAATTCTCCAAAAATCTGTCAAAAGATAATCAAAATCGGTCAATCCGTTCAAAAAATATGGCCATTAGTCACTTTTTGGGGAGAGGAGTGAATGCATACTTAGGCTACGCCGTTAGCTACGTTAATTTTTTAAAATTTATTTCCTTTTTTTTTGCTTCACCTAAGAAAAATAATAGCCAATTTGGGTGATTTTAATAAAACCCGTATGGGTTGTAACGTGCTATTTGTGCACGTATGGATTTATAATTCTTACCGACTGAAGAATAGGAAAAGTAATAGTTATGGGAGAGCGAATATGAGGCTAATGCAATTCTTAGCCAAGTTGAGGTTTAGAATATTATAATGTTTATTCATTTATAAAGACTGGAGATGTTTACAGGTTGAAGGCTGAAACTATTCTTTATTTTTAATTCTATCAGCTACGAAGTCTTAAGATTACTTTTCCATGATTGAGTTCATCGACTCAATCCAGACGGGAAGTACTTATCTCTACGAAGTTTAACATTCACTAATGTATGAACCAAGTGCACGGCCTGGGGCATAATATATCATGGCTGACCTCCGTTGATTGAATGCGGATGGTAATCAATCGACCGACATTCCTTTTCCTTCTGATAAGGGGTCATAGGTTACAGAGTGATGGGTCACCTTCACCCTATACGGTCCTTAGGTATTCATAAATTAATAAAAATCATTAATAAATAAATTTCTTCATTTATAAATTTAAATTTAATTTGTTAGTTTGTGTGCAAAATTACAAGTCGATCGGTTGTGTCTCACTTGAGTTATCGTCAGACAGACATGATGATCTCATAAGCCCTGGCTTGTGGTAAAAATATATTTCATATTATTTGTTATGTTTTGAAACTTTTTTTAAAATTTTAATGCAATTAGTCGTTGACGTTCATCACATTATTTTCATTCGAATAGGTAGACTCTTCGGTAGTCATGGTTCTTGGAGGCACGTCTCAAGGGAATCGCCTCCAGTTCGAAATTTTAGATTTTTAAATCAGTTATTGAGTGATGGCTGTACCTCTTCTTGTGCTGTATTTAATTCCTATAGTCACCCTGTGAAATACCCCAACTACAATTTCAGCAGTTGAAAAGCTAAACTGAAAACAAAGTTTACGAATTCAAATGAAAATAATGTGGTACGAGTTTGTAGGATTGTTGGTATTGGAAAAACAAAGTTATGCAAGAAGTTTGCAAATGATACATGCTATCATCAGTGGTTTGGTAAAAATATTAGTAGATTGCACCCTATTTCTTCCAAATGGTTACATGGGGACACGTGAGAAATGCTGTCAAGCTCCCTTTTGAAATGCGGAAGGGAATTTGGAACTTTTAACTAGACGTACAATTTGCCTTCCGAGTACTTTAAACTCCTTACGTCACAAATTCTAGAAAAATGTAGTCGGTTGTTGGTTATCATTGACAACGTAGACATTGCCCATAGGGAAGTGGCAAAAATTATTAAAACTGTCCAAATTACTAAATACAAATATACAATATACAGGAAATATTTTCCTAATTGTAACAAGTAGAAATAGTATGCTATTTGACGGTGTGGGTTGCACAATGAAACTAGAGGCCTTTACAATTGTTTAGGCTATATCAATGTTAAAATTTCCGATTGATTCTTTGACAGATCCCGAAGCGGAAAAGTTATGCGAATTAGTTCAGTATTTCCCCTTAGTCCTTTAACAATCTGTCTCTTATATAAAAGAACAAAGAAAATATTCCCGAACATCAAATTACAGTGTTTTAAATTACGTTGAGAAATTTGACGTAAGAAAGTCAGAAATGATTGACAATAATTTGAGTAAATTTGAACATGATTACTCCGTGACTACTCTAGTAACTTGGTATATGACAATTGAGAAAATGAGTAAAAATGCGATTAAAATTTTGAAAATATTAGATTTCCTGGACCCTGATGGGATACAGTTGGAGTTGCTGGAAAATATATGTCAAAAACAAAATTGTGATTATGAGGATTTACATTTGTTACATAATTAATCTCTTGTTAAAATAGAAAATGAAGCTGTTAGCATCCATCGGTTGGTTCAGGATGTTATGCGAGAAAAAATTTTAAATCAAGAAGATTACGCCAAAACATTATTCGATTCTTTTTTCTTTGTTTGTGTCAAATTTAGAAAACGCCAAGGCCCATCAAGGTCAAAATTAGTCCGTTTAAACTGTATTTCCACATTTTTTTGGAAATGTGAAATCGGGTAAGATATTTGATGTTTTAGTGAGGTGATTCGTTTTCCTGCTGGCATGAGATATAATTAATTGTGCTTTAGAAGGCATTACATTATATTTCCCGCGTATTCAGTATGCTTCAGATTTTACCCAAGTGAATAAAAGAGAATGGATTGTCAGATTTATTTTGTGGGGACTATTATATCGAGATGATTATGACTGCTAGCATTGAAAGAATAGACCGAGATATTAATTTAGTTTCAGACCGCAAATTACTTAAAGAAGGTTTGAAACTTTGTCAAAGGTATGTTGAAGAAGGTTGCGAAATAACTTGCCATTAAATCAAATTTTGTAGAATTTTGTATAATAAATTTTGAAAGGTTATGTTTTGAGGGAGAGTTTGATAACGCGCTAACTTTGTGTGAGGAATTGCTAAATTATACCACATATGACAGTCTAAGAAAGGTCTACTTTGAAACTATTAATTACATTGTTCGGAAACTTGATCACATAGACGGCGATCGAACCAAATATCTTACAAAACTTTCAAAAATTATAGCCAATTTCGATGAATACAAGTCTAAACCAGTTCTGGTTAAAATTGAATTAACCTTCAATCAAATCACCTGTAAAAAAATCCTGCAAGAATTCAGTATCGTCAATTACTGGAGATTACCTTTACGAGAGTTGGAAAGATTTTAGCTTTTTATGAGCTAAAATTAGGGAAATATCATCCTCTTACCGTTAGAGTAAAAAATAAACTTGCAGGGAAATTACTGCAAAAAAAACTGACAAAAATAGATGCATTTAACTATGCAAAGAGGTTCTCTCTTGTCCATTTGATTCGGAATATGAAGAGGAATTCCAATATCTTTGTAAAAGCAAATTCAATGACGATGGTAATATCCTGGAAATATTTTTGATTGAGCTGCTAAAAGTCAAACGCCTTACTTGGGCAGAAAACCACAGCAATATATTTAGAATTAAGGTATTACTTAGTAAGGCAATGGTTGAACCAGGAAAATTACGTAAACAGTTAAAGAATCTTAAAAAAGTAAGACCATAGGGATACTTTAATTTTGTATTTTGAATCTTCCAACTAATATTGCATTAAATAATCACTTTGTATTTTTAATTTTTTGTATTGTTTAAATTCAAAATGGAGCTGGATGAAGAATGATAATAACCATATCTGAGGTTATAAATAAAACATAGTAATAACAAAGAAACGCAGCATTCTGTATGCGTACTGTTGGGTTCAATACAACTCTTCCGTTCCCACTGCCAGGTTTTCCAAAAAAATTTCTAAGTCCAATAATTTATATTTTGTAAGGATTAAGTGATTTGTGCAAACATTTGTGGTTTTAATTCGTTTGGTTTTAGTTCCGAAATGTCAAATATTCCTGAAACATTTGTAAATTGATGTAAAGCCATGGTGAATGTATAATTAACGTATGATTTGTGCTGTAATGATTCGAAAAAAATTATTTTTTTGAAAATGTGACGTAGATGAAATAAAATTGCTGTGTATCGGTCTTCCCAACCACGAAATTTAAGTCGCGTATAATATTATAATTTTTGTCGCCATGCTGTCTAGATAAAGTTAAAAAAAATTACAATCAAACAGGATATGTTTGCAACCATAATATTATTTATTGATTGGTAATTTTTACTTAAGATGTAAAAACCAAAACAAAATAACATTGTACTTACGACAAGAGCAACATATTCAAATAAAAACACATAATATAACTTTATTTGTTGGAAATTGCCTAACCACATAAAAAGGTTGCAAAAAATTGAATAATAAAGAAAACAATATAACCAACTGCCAGCAGCATTCATTCTAATTTTGCATATTCTTAAAGTCAATAGACGAATAACCGTTTTCCTCATATGTTTACAGCCAAATGTCAACGATCCATTTGATCTTAGCATTTTCCAGAACAAACAGAGATTAAACATCTACAAATTCTCAGCAATATACCTAGTGTGTGTTCCTAGGAACTAAAATATAACAATTATAAACTTTATTTAATTGTAAGCTCTAAGGCCTTATGGCAAATTCTTCAAATTTAAAGTTAAATTATAAGTGAAATATTAGTTTAGCTTTTCTTTGTCGTTCCGTAAATTAATCCGGCGTATGTGGATTTATTGCCACAACTTGTTTAAACATTTAACATATATTTCACAACTTTTCACAAGCTGTGTAAATTTCCGATTGTAAATATTTTTAATTCTTGTGGTGGATAATGTAGTAGATTTGATAGATTAAATATCTTTTAAATTTTTAAAACGATTTTCGAGGTGGGGTTAGTTTTAAAATTTAACACTAAAAATGTAGGGTATAACGGCAGATGCTTGCAACTTTATGTAAAATCTTGTGTTGAGTTGTTTCAATCGTTAGTTATCTAAAGAACTAAATATTTTAAAGCTATATTCAAAGGATACTAGCACTTATCTATATTAGAATATAAAAGATTATAAATTTTACAACTACATTTTAATTTTTGAATTGCGCAGGGGCAATAATGGTGAAGGTTATTAAAATCACTGGTGTGGACTCGGATAACTTAAAGAATTCGTTCATTGAAATAAAAGACTTGGCAAAACTGATGATAAAAAACCCTGTGTTAATAGAAAATTGGACGCAGTTGAGTGACACATTGGACTCACAACCTCAAGACAAAGCTAGATGGAAGCAGAACATTAACAATTCAAATATGAAGCATTACGATGTTTTCTGCGAAATGCTTCAGAATTGGGCGTCAGCAGGTAAATTCAGAATATGAATATTAAAATATAAGAGCGCGATTTTCGGACATTTTGTAATTGTAAATGGGGATTATGCCATGCCTAGGTGGAACAACGAATCAAAAATGCAGGATAGTAAAAGATTTATGCCATGTTTTTGCAAACGAGATGGACTGCGTTTCACTTGCAGGTACGTTGCATAAATATCACTATTAATAAACTAATGTAATATAGACATAACTAAGGAGACAAAGAATGAGTTCGTAAGGAGCGGCAATGATTTGTAGGGGCAAGAAATTTTAAGGAATTTTAAAGGTACGAAGTTATAGGGGCAAGGAGTTGTAAAATTCTAATTGTAAGAAGTAAAAAGTTGTAAGGAGTTTTAGAGGTAAGAAATTACAATGATTTCTAGGGGTAAAAAGTAAGAAGTTGTAAGGAACTGAAGAGATGTAAAAATGTTAGGGTCATATGGTCATAAAATAAAGAAGCATTGATGACTATGAAGGTATAGCATAAGATAGTATTGAGACTGAACAATACATATCCAGCTAACCCATACAAGCAAGGATAAGAAGAATATTCCTAAGATGAGAATGAATAGACATTGAGAACGTGTATTAGATTTGTAGTAATAGTAAAGTAATTAGTAAACTGTCACAAGTGTGTGATCGTTGGCTTCTGCAGAGGTAGGTCAAGGATCTAAACCCCATATTTCCAGTTTACTTCTATTTTTGGAGAAAAACTCCCCAGGCAAAATCTAATACCACGTTACAAAGGAGACGCAGCATCGAAAAAAAAAGTTACCTAAGTTTAACGTTGGGCCAAAAGTATGACCATTTGTTCAGGCCCTTTGGGGTCTTCATGGGCTGACAAGGGGTCAAAGAAAACAATCGATGTTGAAAGAGACGTAATTAAAAATTTTATTTGCCTATCTTTAACAAACATTTGGTAAAAAATTCTGCCTTTTTATTTTGACCGAGTCATGGTCTTGCAGGACTCATTAACGAACTTATGCAAGCCGTGGGGATCTGGTATATGTGAACGGAGTTTCGTCCTAATATGTCAATCCGTTCGAAAGTTTTTGTGTCCACTGACAGACGGACGGACAGAAGGACAATGCTTTAGAATATAAAAGCTTTCGCATGATTAATAAGCTAATCTCTGTCGATGCTAGTGTTAAGGGTCTGGACTTACGGACATATATTGCAACCAAAATTAGACCAATATTAATACTATGGGAAAAATCCTTGCCTTGCTCCCCATAGCTGAATCTGACTTTTCATATACTGTATCAAAAGTTCAAATATCGCATTCAATAAAGAATTTTCAAATGCAGGACTTATGACTTCATTGTGTTGATCTAAAAATTCAACTCGAATTGCTACAGGGTAAAAAGCATACCATTGTCATATAGGATATTTTTTTGGATATAAATTTTTTTATAAATAGAAGGACTTCATATATTCCACAACATAGGATCATAAGCCCTCGGCAGATTAATTAGCTGTCTAAAAATATAAAGTTTAGAGCAAAATAATACACCAATCAAACTATTGAGCTGTTGCAGTTACGCTTTTTTTTATATTTTTTCGGGCAGAATGACTTTTTTATTTTCTTATAAGTCTGGACCGTCAACGTTACATTTCAAAGTAATTTGTAATTTTTTGAATAAACCTCTTTATTTTTTAAATTATTTTCCGCAAACAGATGCCCACAAGAAAATATATTTCGAAATACTAATAAGGATGGTTTAATATTAAGAATTTTTTCAATAAGTTTCAAATAATTTATTACCATATACTGTCCCCCATAATCTATCTTAGGAGTTGCCCTGGATAGGTATGAACATGGGCAGGACAGTACGGATAGCTTATGGGTAGGATATGAAAATTGCTATCTTAGCCATAATTTGCAAACCTATCCAGGGCAACTCCTAGGTTAACTTGAGGGGGACAGTATTTTTAGAATAATTTGCCTTGCAGTATAAATAGTACGGCATCTAAATCTTCTCCTTTTAAATAAACTTGATGAAGTTTAACTACCAAGAATATTCTCTATTACCTTTTCATCCCCTTAATGATACTATTATGAATGTATATGCTATCATGTCGGCAGCGATTGCAGAAAATGATTAAAAATTTGTATCATGAATTTTTTTAGAGAAACTAGCACATGATTTTGGGGAACTGTCTATCATCTCAACAACAGCTATTAAAGAGAGCGATAATACATTGAAGGTAATTTGGTTTTTACTAATAGGCGCTTGCGAAACAGCATTTACTAATAAAAATACTGATTATATGAATTATAGGACGATACAACTAAGGAAAATCTATTTATTCCTCATGAATTACTACATTCGGCAAAACGTTCGGAAATAAGGCCACTGAAAAAGCTGCTACGAATGAACAAAATAAAAACCCCAACAAGAAATTTCAGCGGTCGACAAACTGAACTAAACAAATTAAAATCATTGTTTATGAATTCAAATGAGAATAATGTTGTACTAGTTTGTGGGATTGGTGGTATTGGAAAAACAGAACTATGCAAGAAGTTTGCAGATGATATTTGCTATCACAAGTTGTTTGGTATAAACATACGAAGATTCCGTCTCATATGCCGCCTTTGGTTAGACGGTGACAATAACGAAATGTTGCAGAGTTCTCTTTTAAAATTTGGCGCAGAAATCGGGATTTTGAACCAGAAAGATCTTACTCCTACCGAGTACTTTGAATTTCTCGCATCTCATATTCTAGAGCAATGTACTGGGTTATTGGTGATCATTGATAATGTAGACATTGCTTATGAGGAAGTAGCAAAACTGATAGTAACTGTCCAAATGACTAAATATGTGGGGAGAATGTTTGTCATTGTCACTAGTAGAAATAGAATGGTCATTGACGGTGCGGGTTACACGATGAAACTCGAGGTCCTTTCAAAAATGCAGGCTATAGCCATGTTGAAAGATTCAATTGATTCTTTGACCAATTGGGACGCCGAAAAGTTGTGCGAATTAGTTCAGTATTTCCCTCTAGCCTTACAACAAGCTATAGCTTATATAAAAGAGCAAAGAAATTATTTTCGAACATCAAATTACAGCATTACAAACTATGTTGAAAAATTTGAGCACAAGAAGTCAGAAATGCTGGACCACAAATTAAACAAATTTGAACATGATTACTCCATGACTACACTTCTCACTTGGGATATAACACTTGGGAAAATGAGTAAAAATGCAATCACAATTTTAAAAATTATTGCTTTTCTTGAACCTGAGGGAATTCAATTGGGATTATTGGAAAAAATTTGTCAGAAACATGGCTGTGATTGTCAGGATTTACAATTGTTGCATAATTATTGCCTGGTTAAAATAGAAAACGGAATTGTTAGTATCCACCGGTTGGTTCAGGATGTCATGCGGGGAAAAATAGAAAATCAAGAGGAATACTCGAAAGCCTTGTTTGACTCAGTATTCTTGGTTTGTGGTAACTTTAAAAAACGGCAAGGGTCCTCAAGGTCTGAATTAATTCACTTAAACTGTATTTGCAGATTTGCATGGAAATGTGAAATTGGGTATGATATTCGATGTTTTTATGACGCAATTCAATTTCTCTTGCAACGAGATAGAATTGACTGTGCTTTAAAATGTATTGCTTTTAATTTTCCTCGCATTCAGATACATTCTGATTTGAATGAGGTAAATAAGAGAGAATGGATAGTTAAGGTCATTTGGTGGGGAATATTATACCGTGATGAGTATGATTCTGCCTGTATTGAAAAAATTGCAAGAGACATTGATTTGGTTACCGACCGTAAATCACTTGAGGAAGGTTTAACGCTATGTCAAAAGTATATAAAAGACGGCTGCGAATTAAATTTCAAAATTAAAAATCGAATTGCTGAAAGGTTCTGTTTTGAGGGCGAGTTTGATACTGCTCTTAATTGGTGTGAGGGTTTGCTTAGTTGTCCGTTTAGCGAGGCTCAGAAAAAAGTATATTTTGAAACTATCAATTATATTATGTGGAAACTTGATAAAATAGATGGTGACCGAAATAATATGCTAAAGAAACTTTTAAGCATAATAGAACATTTTGAAGAGTATAACTGTAAAGTAGTTCTGGTTAAAATTGAACTCGCAGACTTTAATAAAATCACGAGGGAAATAATTGTCGAACAATATGGTGAAATTGATTATTGGCGATTGCCTTTACGAGTGCTGGATAGGATTTTACCTTATTATGAGACCATATTGGGAAAAGCGCACAGTCTTACTGTTAAAATTAAGAACAAAATTGCTGGGAAATTATTGCATCGAAAAAATGAAAAAGAAAGATGCATTCAATTTTGCAAAGAGGTTCTCTATTCACCAGTTGATTCAGAATATGAAGAGGCATTTCATTATCTTTGCAAATGTAAATACAATGGCAATAATGATGACCTGGAAATATTTTTAACCGCGCTGCTAAAAGTCAAGCGACTGACATTAGCAGAAAGCCACAGCAATATATTTATATTAAAAGTACTGCTGGGTAAAGCAATGGAGAAATCAGGAAAATTACAAGAAGCGTTAGAGTTATTTCAAAAAATCAAAGATTCCGCGAAAAGCCAATATGAGTGGGATCAGAAAGATTCCCAGCAGAATGTTATGAGAGTGAAACTCCGCATCGGAGATTATTCCAGTTTCGTAACAATTGAGGAAATTCATAGGGAATTTGGCGATTTAGAAGATTATACAAAGTTGTCATTGAAACAGCTTTATTCTGTTTTGACATTTTACAAGAGTATTTTAGGAGAAAAGGATAAACTGACGCTAAAAGTTATAAATGGATTAGCAGGCAAACTGTATACCCAGAGAAAGTATAATGATTCGCTTGAGTTATTGGAATTAGTTACAAATTCTAGAGGAGATGATGATGAAATTAACGCTGCGTACAATTTAATGCAAGAAATCGGAAAACAACTTTTTAACAAAAAATATTACAAAAAGGCAAAGGAATTGCTGGAAAGAGTTTTGGAGTTTAGAATAACATCTCTGGGCGAGATTCATAACGAAACACTTCATACGAAAGATGTTTTAGCTTGGGTAATAAAGAAACATAATCCTAAATATTCGACAACAAGACGCTTGGGGTTATAGAACCACTGACTTTTTTAGAATTTCAAAATTACATTTATTAATCATTCATGATCTGCCATTTATAAACAGTTAAAGAGTCTTAAAAAACTAGGACTATAAAGATATTGTTAGCTTTGCTTTTTGCATGTTCCAACTAGTATTTCAGCTAGTAAACGCTTAATTTAATAATACTAATAATAGATTGATTTATTAGAGTCACTTACTGATGAAAAGAGACACATTAACATGAATACACAGATGTGTAGTGTAACACTACAGGTTAACATTTTCTCTAAAGTAAAGAGTAATCAGTGACTTTCCACCTCATCTACGCCATTATTCCCACAAATTTGTCATTCAATTGTGAGAAGAATTTCATTATTAACTTAGTAAGCCTAAAATAGTCCGAAACTGGGTCCTGACTGCTAGACATTCCAATGCTGACTATCTACCAGAGACGTACTAATATATACTATCGATAATATCGATAATTTATCCAAAGGTATAAAATTGCGAAACCAATTAAGCACAGATAATACAAATTAACTAATTAAATACCCTAAATAAATAAATAAAATGAAGGGAAAAATCATACAAAAAACCCTAACTTACAAAGAGTTAGTTCTCTGTACAAAAAATTCAAACCCATTACATTCACATATATGTAAAAGTGAGTTTTTGATGCTCAAAATTCCCCATACTCACTATCCCTAGACATCCTCTTTACATTTTCATTTTCTGTGCATGCTTTGGTTTAGTTTCGAGTTAGAACTGAATGAGATGGACCTTTTCTCGCGTTAAAATTAAATGAAGCTAACAACAAAATCAACGCATCATTCTGTTTGCGTACTTTGATCTTCTTTGATTGTGTTCTGGTTCGACGGAAATTAGGATGAGCCTTTATTATATCAAATATCAAAATTAACAAAAACGTGCACCGTCCAATTTGTCATCAGCCTCAACTAATAAGTAAGTGAGGCTTTCAATAATTTATTTGGCAATTTAACAAATTGCACATGCTAGCCAGCAAGAGCTGCATGTAAAGCTACGGACGAGCATTGCTTTAGAGTATATATTGGCGAATAGTCGTAAAAGCTTTTGCAACATCATTGAATAGATAAGACACTTAATATTATTTAGTCAATAAGTCTTGCCCATTTAATTCAGAATAGCATAACCGTTGTCCGTTTTTCACAGCATCATTGATTGCAATAAATTAAAAATAAGCTAACAATAATAATTAATAGCAATGAAATAGTAATAAACTACGGATAGTAATTAATAGCAATAATAATAAACTACGGATTATAATGAATAGTAATAAAATAATAATAAAGCACGGATAATAATTAATAGCAATAAAATAATAATAAACTACTGATAATAATGAATAGTAATAAAATAATAATAAAGTACGGATAATAATTAATAGCAATAAAATAATAGTAAACTACTGATAATAATGAATAGTAATAAAATAATAATAAACTACGGACAATAATTAATAGCAATAAAATCTCGTCTTGATCCACTCACCAAGACCTATCTAAATATATATAATTTGAAATTTGACCTTTGACCTCATTTTGTGACCTTAAAGGTCATCCTACACTATAAGTGTTCGATCTTATCTTGTTCCACTCGTCAATATCTATCCAAATATATAAATCATTAAATTTTACCTTTTTGACGTTTGCCCTCAATTCGTGACCTCCCTGATCCAAAACAAAAACAGTTGTAACAGTTACGTTTCTGACGTTTTGTAGATATGAAATCATATATTACATGATTTTAATGTATTATTCGCTTTGAAGCGCTCATGACCGCGACGAGTGCGCTTTGTTGCAGCGCGCTGATTTGCAATACCAAAAGTTCTTGTAAAATATTGAGTCCAAAACTGAAAATCGCATGTCTATATGCCAATCCGTTCGAAAGTTATTGACGTGACGGACAGACGGACAGATGGACGGACGGACAGAGCATTCATGTATGATTTTATTGATTTTATTGATTAATAATATATGAAAACAAAAAAACTATTTTTATCAATCAGAAAGCCTACAAATTTTTCTTTTGTCAGCTTAACTAGAGATTTCGTGCCTGCCTATGCCTTGGGCAATAAGAAATTTTGGGCAAATTTTCCCCCTTTTCCCGGCATAACGGAATTTGGGCATTTTGGGCACACTGATTCTGCTGAAAATGGCAATGAAATTGATCACATTTTTCATTTTTTGTATAAAATATCGTATTTTTAACTTTCCAATTCATCCTAAATATTTATGATGCTTAGAAGTTAATTACAGACCGATAATGTTCCTTTTACATCAATTATATGTACTTCGCGCATATAAATAAAATGCCTTTAATTGATTTCTACTTATATCGGAAAAATTGGATAATCTGTATTGAATGGGCAACATGGACATTTTTTGAAGTTTGAGGGCATTTTCAGCATACTAGGCATTTATAAATAGGGCACAGCTACAGCACGGGCTTTTCACATCTCTAAGCTTAACCCGCTAAAGCAAAAATCGATTGATACATGTTCATTTGTTTATGTCAAAAATTTTATTCGATGAATTGTTAGGAATGTGAAATAATTCGTTAATAATTAACTGACTCAACAATTTTAAACTTGATAAGCTAATTTAATAGATAATTTTTATGGCATACAATCTAGGAGAGTAAAATTATTACAGTGCAATCCGGAATATGATGCTGCAATGCAATTTGCGATGAACTAAAAGTAATTACATACTAAATTACAAATAATAATCAGCTTCTTTTAATAAATTGAAAATAATCTATCAATTTACTTGCCTTACTTTCACTTTTATTTCAATTAAAAGGTCATCCTTCGATAAACATAATCCGAAAACCAATTTACAATTTTTTTGCAGTTTTCAAAAGCTTGTGTAATTCATGTGAAGAAATTCATATCATGCTATAAAACGTTCCCATATCATGTCATGTTAATGTCATTCACGACTTTAAAAAATCATGTCATGTAGCCAACATTCATGTAGGTACATTAATTAAAATTAACAAGAAATATTCATATGAATAATGCATGAATGATGCCTAATTACAACGTCTACCTAATGCGTAAATACTTGAACAACTTAAAAATTGATTATGAATAAATATTCTTAGCATGCAACCGAATGACTTACTTTTGATATGACTTTCAAGTAGGATCAACTCGTTAATAGCATTAACGTTAGATCTCTCGAGTTGAAATATATTATGAAATAGGAAAAGCCATGGAACCCTTCAACGAACTGGATCACTAAGAAAAAGGATTGAGGTATTGTAGTTACTCTTTGAAAAAGTTAATAGTCTATGAAAAACATGTATGAAGGAATTAAACAAAGTTGGAAGAAAAATACGCCGTAAATTATTTTGAAGAAAAATTAAAAGGAATTCTCCTTCCTTATTTGACAACCGCCTTGTCACAGCGTTCCACTGAAACAATTTGTAGATACGAATTTTCTCTAAAATTGCAAAACAATTTGTCCAAGCAAACCATGCTAATGATTCTGCGTTCTTTAAGCTTGGAAAAATGTACTCAAACAAAGTTGTAAATACTTGTTTGTAAGTTTTTGATATCTTGTTTTGCTGAACATAATGATTACGTCAAATGCTCCAAATTTTACAGAAAATTGATTGGACGAAACGTTAATTACGTATTTTTACAAAATTAGTTTAATTTTCTTTAAAAAAACAAAATCTTTTTCATCGTAACTAATAGCCTAAGAGGAACGGTGTACTGAGGGAGGGATAAAGATGTTTAGAAAAACGCTGTTTAATTTTCGTTGTCTACCTGCAAAGTTAAGCTTAGTTGTGCATTCCTGAATGATTTCTTTTTCCAAGTGAAATGCTTTCCTTTCATTCAAGTAATTTTTCCTATTATATAAATGTAATAATAATTTTTTTGATAAAGAAAATTTTAGTTAGAGAATCCACATTAGAATTATATATATTCCCGAAATGTTAGAAATTTTATATCCAACTGCTATGGAGCTATAGCGTTTTTTAATCGAAGTTTGACATACCCATAAGAATAATTATTAAATGAATATTATTTTCTCATCTAAAACCTAATAAATTAAATTATAAAAAAATATTTATACTTTTGCTCTAACTGTAGGTAGGCTCATCATTTCAATGTCAGTTTTATTCAACGGTTTGCTTAAATTGCAAAAAAAGGAATTATCTTGAGCTCAGTTACGATAAAGCAATTTACCGTAAACTTTATTTAACCAATGCCAAATCCAAATAAAAATTAAGATTAAAATTAAAATAGCTAAGCTATTTCTGAAAATATGCTCAATTAAACCTTAATCTAGCAGCCAAGAAATATTGTCATGCCATAGACGAGTTTTAAAATATTTAATTCCAATTGTTCAAAAATGATTAAATTAATGCATTAAATTTTAATAATTAAAATGTAGTATGTTGCCGGTTGTATATATAATCACTGATTATATGTTTAATACTTATTATATTTAAACTTTTTCTCTAACTTCTTAAAAATATCAAGTTGTTTTTATTTATTTTTGAAGATAGGAGATAATACAATATGGTATACAATTTTAGACAGCTCTTAAAATTTTGATCTGGGTCCCCGAAATTTAAACATTTTTCAGTGATCGTAATTTTTGCAATACCGATTAAACAATGAACCTGGTAAAACACTGTAAAAAAGGTGCGTCAGAGCAACATGTTTGACCACTGTGACCTTTTTAGCACCCTTGGTAACCATAAAGTACCAAACTACCTTAAGAAACCTATTGTTCTATGCATTTGTTTCATTTAAACCCATAATCTCATTTTGGCCTGTTGGGGGTGCGGTTAGGTTTTTCGGGGTTCGTTAGGATTTTTTTGCCCAATTTTTTGGAAAAAATGCAATAAAACAAGAATCCTAAGTCTTCCAACATCAAAAATTCATGTCTAATTAAAAAATATAAACACGAATTTGCTTTTAAGATCTTAAAATTGTTTAATGATTTATTTTCAGTACTTAGACAAACATATTTTAACTACAGTAAAATTTCGCTTTAAAATACAAAAAGTATATTATAATATAACAAAGTGCCAAAAAACATTTTAAAGAGTAAAAAGAGTACAAGTAAGTGTTTTTTAATGGAGGTCAATCAACATTAACGAAATGGTATTTTCAATAAGATAATCAATATAGGTTAATAATGTATGTCTTCTAACAGTGAAAAAATTCCCAACAAAGATAACTCCTGGTTGCAATGACTTTACAACTTTAAATCTAACTTTATCCTTCTTCCTCTCTTTCCCTAGTTTAAAGTGCATCAAGACATTTTTCGAAGTAATATTAACTTTAGCACTTTGAGTCAGCTCCCCAATTGCAATCATATAAATTACTACAACACTAATTGCACAAACTAAATACAAATAAATGGAGAACTGATTATATAATTTTATTAAAACCACACTGCAAGGAACGACCAATAAAATTCCCGTCACTATAGTTGAAAGGGCAAAAGGTGCTGTAAATATATGAATCTGCTTTCCAATTATTGAAACTAAAATAGAGTACAATTCTGAATCAGTTTTACCACTGTATTTGCATAAGCACTTTGGACCTTTATTCGTAGAATTATATCCTACTTTTCCTACACCTTTGACATGTCTGAAATTTTTTAAATGACCAAGACCCGATATCACCAACCGAAGATACATGAAAGTAGTAAGGTGCATAATTCCCATAAAACCACTGATGTAAAATCCAGGTAATGCAAATATCACGAGACGAATAACTTTAAAAACAACTAAATTCACGATCGATTCAGGTAAAATGAAATAAACAGCGTCCAAATCTCCTAAAACTGAAAGTAACGGCCCGAATGTAGGAAGAACAATGAACATCGAGGGTAAAAACGCCAAAACAAGTCCCATTATGTCAACATATGGTTCTGTTGAGGGGATTCCAATTTGATGTCTTGGATCTAAAAAACAAAACAAATTAGTTTATTTGAGTTTCATTTTGCAGTTAAATGTCTTTTGCAAGTTTTCATAATGTTTAAAAATAAAATCATTCCTTATATGAATTCTGTGTAGTTAGCGTTTCGGAGTGTTTGTAAAAGTGACAAGTGAGCTTCAGTGCAAACGCTGATTTTCAATGCTAAATGTCTTTGTGCGCACAGAAATCCAGCGCAAAACATTTCACGTGATTATCTCAAAGATTTCGAAAGTTATCGGTGCGACGGACGGCCAGTCTGACAAACAGACAGACACATTTCATATTTGTAAATGGTTTCATTATTTTATTTTAATTCTCATTTATTTTCTGGTCTTATAAATGTTTTGAATTAAATATATATATAAGACTTATAAATCTAGGTTTTTATCGCGAAGTTCTTTGCATTTCTATAACTTGCCGCTCTATAAACGCATAGAATTATTCTTCAAAGATTAATTCACGTTCTTAAAAATATGTGCTTTTGAATATTTTGCAAATTAACCAATTATTAGTTGGGTTTATTAAATACCATTTTTTGGCAATTGCACTCTGGGCCACGGGTTTATCAGAAAGTGCCATATACCTATAATGTTAAAAATGAAACAAAAATCTCTCTAAAGGTAGGAATTGCTAAAAATACTACAAAAAATTTCAATTTCAATGAAATAAGTCCCATTTCTGAACGAACTCCACTCTTTGAGATATTTAACTTCAACAATTAAACTTTAACAATAGGAAACACCGGTAAGTTTCTTTTGTAATAACCTTTTTTTCGGTAAATACCACTTGTAAATACAATGTGATATTAAATATGTAAAACCCTGATTACTTGCTAAATGAGGCGGCAAACTTTCAGAAGATTGTAATATTTGAATTATACAATATATAGAAAATGTTAATAAATCAATCATTTGACTTGAACTTACTTCTAATATGACTTTCGATTAAAATCAACTCATTAATTGCATTAGGTAAAACACCCCTTGACTTATAATAAAATACGAAGGTCGAAACGCAATGAAATCCGAGAGCGAATTCAATCACCAATGCAAAGCATTGAGGCACAGTGATTTCCTTGTGGAGAAGTGAATATTGAATGATGAATACGTATAATGGAATAAAACAAAGTTCGAACCAAAATATGATATTTAGTATACAAGAAGTAATTAAAATGAATTTTTTTTCCACATTTGATGCTCGCCTTGACACAGCGTCCCACCTAAACAATTGATAACAGTGAATTTTCTCCAAAACTAAGAAACAATTGGTCCAAGCAAACCATGCTAAAGATTCTGTGTTCCTCGAACTTGGAAAAATATACTCAAAAAACGTTTTGAATAGTTTTCCTTCTTGAATCACGTTTTGAAGTTTTTGCAATCTTTTTCTGAAGAACATGGTGCCTAATTAAACACTGTAATAATTCACCAAAATGTTAATTCTAAATGATTACTAAATGTTTTCAAAATAGTTTATGTTTTTGAAAATGAACAAAACGTAAAAAAATGTAACCTCCTTTAACAAAATCCTACATCGATGATGGTTTGCAAAGACAGTAGTAATGTGGTAATGATTGACAGAAAATATCTTGCGCTTCAATTGTGGAGACTGTGGACTTGCAAACTATGCATTTACATTTTTGAATAATTAATAATTTTTATTTACTGTCCCCTTCCAAAACACGATTCACATATAAGCATACATTTTTTTAGGCAAAATGGACCAACGTATGCCATTCTGTGAATGGCTTCGGAATAAAGAAGCACCAATTCATCAATATCTAAATTCTTTCAAATCAATATTATTTTTTCTTTTAAAATCAATATTAAAATCAATTTTTAATCAATGCTTATTCGTTTCTTTGATTAGTTTCATAAAAGATACTTCGATATTTCAACAAGGAATACAATATACTCACATTTTTTATAATTTGGTTAAGCCCAGGCCAAAAAATATATACCCACGACGACTCAACTAATATGCATCCAATGCTGCGTCTAATGTATTCCTTTATATTTGCATCCTTTCAGGGCCGTAGCTGCATTAGGGTTTTTAGGGTCAAATTCCCCCCCCCTCCGAAACGCGGAAATTAACATTGAGGGGATGGGGAGGGGCGGGGCGTGGGAGGAATTAAATTATATTAGCAGGATTGGAAAAACCCTCCCCGAAATTTTTTCTGGCTACAGCCCTGCATCCTTTATCTTTGCTCATCAAAGATGACTTATCATCTAATCTAAAAGTTCTTTCTTTTTTCATTTTTTTTACTTACTTTACTCATAACTTTTAAAGACAGAGTAACACTACCAAACCAACACACAGCGTATGACATATCAAGGTAAATATTAGAATTGAAAATTTTATTCACAAATTATGGAAAGCTATCGTGTAGTTGCTTTTACTTTGAACTTGAGTCTTTATATACCAATGTCTTTTAAATCGATAGTATTAGTTCATTATTTAAAAAAATTTCTTTTAATTAAATATTAAAATAGTTAAATCAAGTAGCTACTTTGAACTCGTAAATCATAATCAGATTAAAAAGACTGGTACTTTCTTATGCTTCAGGTTAAGCTAAGCTTAAGAATATACCATTTAAAAGAACGCCGTTGTTTATAAGATAAACCTTACAATTAGATTTTATTTCGCATACTATACATTTCATAAATTTTTAAACAATCTTTACAATCATTATAAAACAAGCCACTTTACTTATCCCTTGCCATAACTTATTTTCTTCCCTACTTAAAAATCAATAAAAATTCTAAATCTTCACAATATTTTTAAAAACATTTTTAAAAGATAAATCTTTTCGCAAGCTATTTTCTCCCACAAAGAAAACACCCTTGTAAGGAATCCAAAAGAGAACTTTTATATTCCTCCTGAAGATGAAAAATACAAAAGAAATGTTTCTATATACATTAAAGACAGTAGGATATATGAAAGTTAATGTGTTACAACAATAATAAAAATAAACGGAACAAAATAGCACTATATTAAAAGTGTAGGAAAAAAAGAAAAAAAACAGCCAAAACAGTTGTCGTGACTTTCGAGTTTCATTTAAAAATTTGAAAGCGAATTGAACACTATAAAACGGTAGGTTGTCTGACATTGATCAATTGCCATTTATATGGCTACTTTTAGCATAATAAATTGGTCAGAGTTTTCCTAAAATTTCGTTCTGGTTACTATTATTTCGGCCAGTTTCATAGTTTACCATATAATTTGGACATATTAAATAAAATCCAACAAATGCAAATTTAATTGTTTGCTTTATTCTAGAGGTTTTAGAAAAATGTCTCTATCTCAATGTCGATGAAATTGAATCTAATTTGGATGGTACAGAATATGATAAAGTGACATTGATGTTACAGGGCGATTTGCTAACATGGCAAAATCAAAACGAAAGAGGAACCAAAAATAAAATCCTTCACCCAGCAGATTGTCGAATTTGGATAGGCAAAGATTCAACAACTTCAGTAGAAAAAATTCAAGGATTTAATGAAGCCTCCTATTACACATCGACAAAAGATTTATTTGCTAATGGGAGATTTCAATGGATGGTATTTGATGGAAATGAACTTATCATGTACCTTCAGAAGGAGGGATTACATTTATATCAATGAAACATCGAATTCCACTTTTAAACACAGTAAAGATATTGGACTGGTGTATGGGACATTTTGGATGGAGCTGAGTGATGGGACAAGAATTAGTTTGAAGAGTGGTATAGTTATAGTGTAGATACTCATATTGCGATTTTGACAATTAATTTATTTTTACAATCAAGTACAATCTTACAAGACAGTTTCTTATCTTAGGTACATAAAATTAATATTGTTATACACATTTGAATCTATACGTGCATATTTATTCTTTAGAAACATTCAAGACGTTGGATGTTAAAAAGGACATTTTAAAAACTTCGCCTATAAGTTTAAAACTCCCATTGGATGCCGTTGGAGTCAAATTTAAAATATATGTTTTTAAATCCGGATTTGTCCTACCGAGCAGAAAGGCGTTTCAGAACTTTGTTTAAGTAAATTTGGATTTTAGGTATTAAATGATTAATAATTTGTATATTTACCAAATAAATAAATTTTATAATAATTCAGACAGAGCCGTAGCTTAATTAGGGTTTTTAGGGTCAAAAACCCTCCCGAAACGCGAAAATTAACATTGCGGAGATAGGGAGGGGCGGAGGGTAGGATGAGCTAAATTATATTAGCAGGATCGGAAAAACCCTCCCTGAAATTTTTTCTGGCTACGGCTCTGAATTCAGACATTAGTCCACCAGTGATTACAAATAAAAAAGAGGACCATGTGAAAAATTTTGAAGTTGACACAGTTAATCGAAAGTTGAAATGTCATGGAACAGGACTCCTGTTACAGGAGTACCTCAGCCGAAATCGAAATACAGGTGAAAGAGAGACAGTAGTCACAGATTTTAATTGATCGACATAATTTGAAATATTAACGTGTATTTTTCGATAGTTAAAATGTAACTGATTTTTCCCCAGGAATTAAAGGATATTATTCAGTTAAATTTTAAAAACCACTGTTGACCGTAACAGACATAGCGTGCCGAAATTTCCACGGTTAATTAAGTCCCTTTGAGGAATATATGTTTGTAATGCTACGAGCTAAAATGGATGGGCTGGTAATACGTTCATCGTGTCCGTTGAGGATAAACAAGAATAATTTGATAGAATAAAAATAAAACTCAACTTAACATTTTTAATAAATCGAGTAAAGTTTTAATCAGTTCTTACAAAATTTAACATTAATTGATATGATATAATAAGACAAGATGCAAAAAAATACGAGTGAAGGAAGACTTTTGATACTTTTTAAAAATAAACTAAAAGTCAAAATGTTGAGTAAAGAAACCGAACTATATCTGAAATATTTAACAAATGTGTTAAATGAAAAAATAATCACGTATATTGAATACCCTACGAGAAAATTTATCTCGTATGATACGGGAAAAATAATAAAATTAAGAGATAAAATTTATAAAGAATATAAAAGAAATCCAAATATGACCATGGAAAATAATCTTCAAGGACTACAAAAGCACTTTAAAAATTAACTTGTCTGCAACAGAGATAAATGGCTTTTTTCTTTCGATTTCGATTCGTATAGCCGCTACAAAGTGTACTACCTTAAAAACCTCCTACTATAATTGTCTTATCTACGGACCAATTGAAATAAAAAAACATTACACGAAATCAACTGCTACAAAGGTGGAATACACTAAAAATAAAAAAATCAACCGTGCAAGACCCATACCCAATTAAAATTTCTCCGATTATGTTCAAATATTATAATAAGCCAATTTCAGCGATTGTAAAAGCATTCAATGTGTATATTATTTTTCTTTTCTCGATAAAAATATATTTTTGTATTCTTTGAGGTGTAATGTTCCTTTTAGTAGCCAGGGGTTCCTCATTGTATGAATTAAATTAAATTACATTAAAATTAAATTAATGAGAGATATTAATTAGAGAAATAAATTATGCTTAAATAGAATGAAATTATGACAAGGTAATCACCAGCGCATAATACATACCAAGAATAGAACAAACTTTTGCTATACTTTGTAGGTCAAATCAAGTATTGAGCATAATATTTGAACTGGGCTTTACACAGGAACTGGTTTTTTCATTAAGATTTCTTGGTAAGCTTACAAATCTAGTCTCTGATTTAATACTTTCCAAGAAATGAACTGTTCATATCATCATTGGTGAGATCTTATAGAATTTCAACTACATATTCGAGATACCATTTGCCATAAGGAGGTGCACTAATTTAGAATTTAAATTAAATAATTCTCTCTACGCAAATACTTGAATTTTTTCGTTGTTGTTTAAAACGATCATACAATTATGTCCCTGTTTATATGTAAACAATAAGGGTTAAAAAATATAAATTCTTTATAAAAGTTCACCCAGTTCGCGAAATATAATTTTAGTTCACTTTGTAATTTTATTTTAGAAGGAAATAAATAATTTCATACATGCCTTTTGTAAAATCGACTTCAATTTAATTTATTCAATTCTGTAAAAGATAAAATAAAACAACAAAAAATTATTGAAAAAGTCATAGGAAATGGATATCAGAATTGAAGCTTTAGTTTTACTATTATTTTTGACCTATGTGTGCTCAACTCGAAAGCCTGAATTACAAAATACGAAAAAATTGACAGACCGGCAAGGAAAAAATTATGGCTGGGGTGTAGATGAAGAAACAATTTTGTCAGACGAACTGTTGCCAGAACTTTTAAAATTAACAACTAAACCCAAAATAGAAATAATCGACAACGAGGCCGACAAACCTTGGATTGTTGATTGGGACTATTTAAAATTGGAAAATAATGAGACGAGTGTAATTGCCAAACATAAAGACAATTTGTTTTTGAATTTATTGTGCTCTGCACCCTACGAAATTCAGTGGATTTATGAAAATGAAAAGGATCTGGACGTAAGTAAAATGACTTTTGAATTGTTGTCCTCTGAATAAGTTAACTTATATTTTGTTCATAGAACAACCATAACAATAATAAACCATTCACAACGCTCTAAGAAAGTATCGTCAGATTTCTATTATCAATTAAACTTTTGAAAATATTTGGGGTTATTTGAAACCATGTGTAACTATTTGAAACTATTTGTAACTATTTGAAACGATTTGTAACTATTTTTAACGATTTGTAAAGATTAGAAACTGTTTTGGGCTATTTGAAACCATTTTGAATTCTTTGAAACCATTTGTAACTATTTGAAACCATTTGGATCTAATTGAAACCAATTGGAGCTATTTGAAACCATTTGGATCTAATTGAAACCAATTGGAGCTATTTGAAACTATTTAAAACTATTCGGGGCTATTTGAAACCATTTGGAATAAATATAATCTCCTTTTGCGCCTTTGGGGTTGGGGTGTGGTATAGGTCGTGGGTGTCATTGTTTTATGTTAAAACCTATTTTCCTAGGTCAGTGTGTCATTTAAACCCATAATCTCATTTTGCTCCGTTGTGTGGTTAGTTGTGCGGTGTGGTTAGGTTTTTTGGGGACCGTTAGGGGTTTTTTTGGATCCCTGTGCATCACATAAAACATACGGTGGTGGAGGTGATGCAATATCGAAAAAAAAATTTCCCTGTCTTTAATATAGGGTCAAAAAGTTGACCTTTTACAGGACCCATCTATGAACCCTTCCAAGCTATGGGGGTCTAGAGCAAGTGCACCAACTTTGAAGTCGATATGTTAAACCGTTCGGAAGTTATTGCCTTTTCGGACAGACTAACAGAGAAACAGACACCATGAGCGTTTAAATAAAGTATCTGACGATACTTAATAATTTGTTTTTTTTATTTTTTGAATTCTTGTATTACGCAAAAACATTTTTTGTAATTATGAAATCATCATTTTACTATTTGGGCTCTGCACTTTCAAACGATACCCCATTTTTCATGTTTTCAAAAACTAGTGGTAGTGCCTTTCGGCTCAACAGCAACTGGCCCAATTGTAGAACTTGACGTAGTCAATGCATGCCCCCGACATTGTTTACTGACAAAAGTTTGCAAGTTTCAAGCCTATGAATTCAACCTCTCGAAAATTAGCGAATGGGCAGGCGGACATAAAGGCACCAATACCGTTTACATAAAGTATTTGACTAAATTTGTAAAGTGAATGTTTGCAGTAAAATGTGTTATATTATGCAAACAATACAACTTATATTAGTGTTGGGTAATTATTTAAATGTGATTGTGTTTGATATTAACGAGATTCCTTTGTTTTTAAGAATAAAAATAGCGAAACCTGTGAAATTCGTCACTTCAAAGAATTCATCAATGGGACATTCATTTACAAACGGACTTTATCCATTCGATTTGAACAAAACATGACATATATGGTAACACAGGCAAGGTGTGAACATCTCTATACTTATTTTTCAAAATCAACAATTAATATTTTCGTTCTAGGTAAACCTCCCAGTAATAATATTTCGTTAATTATGTGGCGTATATTTTTTCATTCAAATCAGTAACTTTAACTATAGGCAACACACCATTAATTCAGAAGGGGAAATACGCCTATGCAAAAAATTTGAAAAATCATGGGATTGAAATTGGGGTTCCGTGTATCACCTCAGATCCCAGAATACCAGTTTCACTTTCTTCGGAAAACTTGAAGGTAACATTTTTATTGCAGTAGAGAAAAAATTAACTCAATATAACACATGGGTAATAATTTTTAGACAGGAATTAAAGAAAAAATCATCAACACTGAATACGACCCAATTAGAGGCTTATTTTTTCTACGGAATAAAACTCAGTCAAGAGAAGAAGTGTACATTTGCTCTGTAGGTGATACTGAATATGCCCGACTTACACTGGAACCAGTAGAAGAGGAAGAGCCAGACCGTTCTAAAGAAGGTAATAATAATAAACCAGAAAGTTCCAAAGATGGTGATTTCCAAACAACTTAATGGTTTGTTAGTACGCTTAAACGTTTTTTGCAAGGTGCGACATTATCCATGACAAACCAAATTATTTTTTGAATCTTATATAAAACATTATAAAGAAGAATTTTTTTATTCAGTTTTTGCCTGCAAGGCTACGAACTGTCCAGAAAATGGTCAATTTGTTTCATGTTCTTGATAACCTTTAAAGTTTATTTTTAATGGTCTCCCAAGGAAAAACAGAAGCCGACAAAAGTTTTTTCATTAATTTTTATACAAAAATCAATTATAAATCTGAAGGATCATGCAAAATTTCCAACTTTGCTAAAAATATTAACTAGCTTGACAGTGGTTTATAAAATACATAATTAATTTGAAATCAATTTATTGGTTTCGGCGTTAATTTAAACTTGTTTTAAACATTATTGTGAGTAGAACCGGAAGTCCCCCAAGTAGAAAATGTACTCTTTCTCAAGCTCAAAGACGTAGTATCCCGCTGCGAAGGAACGGAATATGATTTCATATCCGTTATAACAAGCGAAGGACTATTGCAAATACCTCCAGGAAACAAAACAAATATCCTTAAACGAGAAGCCTATCCAAATTGTAAAGCAACAGATCCAGATTGCATTCAGACGGTTCAAGTAGCATTTTCTGACGTTGAAGAATTCCGACTGTCTGTTTTATGTGTTAAAGAAGATACAAATTTAACAACGGCTAGCAAAGGGGGTCAAGTGCTAAAACTGTTATATACAGAATGTGATATGTCCAATACAGTTGTTACAACAGGAGAGTCGTATTACACTATGTCGAAACAGGGCACTTCTGATGGTACAGTTAAATGGAAGGAAGTAAATTCAAATCAATTGGTTTCCATGCTTTCTAAACAAGGCACTACAATGAATACGGAGGAACTGTCACATTTTGCCTGCATGTATCCCAAAAGCCTATATCTTAGTTATGGCATATTCCGTATGGAAATGAGAGACGGGAGTCAAGGTGTTTTAAATAATGGTACAGCGGATTTACCAACTTTTTTATAATTTTTTATAATTCTCGAACATCAAATTTGGCCATATTTTACCTTATTAGTACACGTATTTATTAATGCGGATAACTTTTTATGCTTGGATTATTATTCATAATAAAATTTCTATATTTATTTGTCCAGAAACTTTCCGATCATTCAAACTCGGAGTTTCAGGAACGTTTAGTATGAGTACGATACTACCAATTGATGCTGTAGCAATCATGTGTGAGGTGGCCTTCCACTCAGATCCATATTTGTATGCTGGAGCTGAAAGACGTTTCCAAACCATTGGTAAGGGATTAGGTAAGTGTTGAAAGGTTCTGTAGCATGAGATAGTATTGAGTCGTCAATGGAATCGTACAAAGTACGTACGGCCAATACATCCAGCCCTTCATACA
>JAQFYJ010000052.1:0-26374 GCA_034694685.1 Isotoma anglicana | reverse complement strand
GATTCAAACGATACAAACTCGATTCAAACGATACAAACTCGATTCAAACGATACAAACTCGATTCAAACGATACAAACTCGATTCAAACGATACAAATTCGATTCACACGGTTCTAAATGTTTTGCTCCGCTCCTTTTTTATGCTAATGTTTACAATGGTTTATTGTATTTTCATAATGTTGTGAGTTGAATATATCGACAGATGATTTTAATTAAGCTACGGCCTAGTAATGAATGTGTAAAAATGAAAGTTTGCTTAAAATTGAAATTATCCAAGTCTAGATATTTTTGAATTACAATCTATAAGCGATGTTAAGTTTAAAAATGAACAATAACGTTTCATTAAAGGCAAATGTAATGTTGTCCACAAAGTAAAATTAAACCAAAAAACCTTTTATTGTCTAGGTTCAATTTTATTTTAAAAGGCTCAAGTAGTTCCAAGTTCCACGCTTTAGATGTAATTATTCTAACGCATTGCTAAAGAGCATGCAAAATAAATGCGAACTCAAAACGAAATGAAAAGTGAAAATTGCAAACCGTCTGTATTAGTATTGCGTGTCTGATATAGCTAGAGGTCAGAGAGATTTTTGGCAGTGAGAAATAGAAGCAAACAGGAATAAGAAAAGTGTGTGAGTGTGTGGGATAAGAATGAACAAAATGATAAGAATTAAAGAACATAAAGCTTACGTATTATATAATTTGTTGATACTTTTGTAACAAAAATGAAAAATGGCATACTTGTTTTCTCCGACTTGTTATTACATTCTGGACTGAAGTACGAAAATTGCATAAAATAAAGTTATCTAATAGGCACATATCAACTCGCTAGTTATACTAGCACTACCGTCAGAGATACGGTAGAAGGGATTTTGTTAAAAAAAGAATAATAATCTTGTAAGCAATCTTGAATGAAGGAAGTCGGAAAACATCATTTACTTTATATATTAATGCTATTGCTATGTCTGTCCGTCCGTCTGTGTTTCCAATTTTATCTAGACTCGAAGAAAGAATCTAAACGGTTTGATGAAGAATGATAGCATTAGCTAAAAATTTTGATAAATTCAAGTCCAATGTTTTCTCTAACATCCAACCAACTTATGCCCACAAAAGTGACTTTTTTGCTTGCTTATATGCTACTTGGTTATACCCCGACCCGACCGGCTGCTAACCATATAATGGTTTCTGTAAACGTCTGAACAATAAAGATATAATAATGTACAATTTAAACAATTGCATCTCATTTAAATGTCAAGTTCAGTTCAATGAATGGCAAATAAACATTGGTACCTAACTTCCATGGTCCAATTTAAGTAATAAAGCTAGTTGAGTTAAATATAATAATATCCGGTTGTCAGTATTAAAAGTGAAAAGAATGATATCGGGTGTCATATGAATGTCCCAGGTAAAAGCTCTTCGTATTTTTAGCATAATTTCTTCTCGTATATATACCAATTTAGTTTTTGCAATGTATATTAATTGTCTAATACTAGAAGTTTTTATATGCTAGACCATATCAGCATGGGAATTTCTCATCGTGAGTAAACAATTTTAATGAACAATACTTTTTTATCCTAGCACACAGTCGCGACCGCTGTGCTAGACCCCAGACCTTTGCATAATACAAAGCAATTATATTATTTTTCGCTGATCTGTTATTGCGAAAACTACATCCACCAGCCTCACGGACGGAGGCGTAGTGTTTTGATTTCGCTTGACTATCTAATAGCTTCCACGTGGCACCGTTTTTACAAGGACGTAAACAAAAATAAAAGTCTTAAAGGGAGTGTAGAACACATCAAATTAACCATCAAGTTGCTAATATATTTGCTTCCTATATTATTGTTGCTAAAGTAGGGTTACTAATATTACACGGGGGTATAAACAAGTTTTTTATTCGAAGCAGAAACTGTGTCACACGCCGGATACAAAACACGATGAGGTGTTTGTCCTTGCCATGATTAATTTCATACATGTACATAAAAGTATAGCAAGTCTTATTAAACCCACTGGTGGATTTATTTTCAATTTTGTCAGAGATCAGGCACCCAAGACGTGATCCACTCCACCGGGGGCTCATCACAATTTTTTATGAGATTTATTAGCTGGACATTTTTTCCTATGCTTGAAATGAAACTTCTTCCTAGATTAGGGATTGACAGTGAAAGCATATTTTAAGACGATTATTTTAATTCATTTGTAGTCAATATTCTTGGTAATTCTAATAGGGATTTTACAAAAGTTTAGATCACGTATTTTTTTCGTGTATTTAAAAGAGAATACCATATGACTTTACTTGTGGAACAATTATGGAATTTTTATTTTCATTCATTTTTGATTATTGCCTTGAAAAAAATATTTCCAAACTTGGATTGCTACTGTCAGATTAGTGATAAATCTATTTAATGGATTTAATATTCTATTCGAATTGGATCAACAATTTGTAATGTTGAATTGAACAGTTTGATACGCAGTTTTTATAAACATATTTAGTTTAGTCACTGAAGTTGATTCAGAGAATGGGGAGCAAATAGAAAACATAGGAATAGGATAAATAACATGATCTTGGGATAAAATGTTTCTCAACTAGGATCAACAGCCTGTTCTGTTCCTGTTATTCCGGTTGTTTTTTAACTTTTCTTCGTTGTTTACTCAATTTGATGAAATATTATTGCTGGAGAAACTTTACATTTCGGTCAACCAAACCTTCTGACTACCGTAATAATTAGTTTTATGACCCCTGCTTCATGTTATATCTCAAACTGGATTCGAATGTCATATCGCTCATTATAAAGTTAACTAAACGAAACGAAATATATTGACACTGGGCATGGGGTTATGCACCAGTTCTTACGGTGATTGGTGGAGTGAAGTAGGAAATGGATTTTGTTTTCATGATCTCGTTATCGGTATCTCTGTAGAGTCATTAGTTGTTAATGTCATATGTACTACACAAATTGGGTGCTAATTTTCAAAGCGACGGCACTAGTTTATATTATATTTAACCTGAGTGAATAATAAAATACAATTTATATTTCTTATGTATCAATGTTAATGTCCGAGACAAAGCTGTTAAGTTTTTAAAGACCAAAAGTATAGACATTCAAAATTTTTTTGTCTAAAATGTTTCTCTTCTAATTGAAAAGGAGAAATCCTTGTCTGACTATCTGTTAAATTATATTTTATGTACAAAATAGCTCTTGAGATTGTCATCAAATTATCGTAGAATTATTTGTATTAAAAAACTTTAAATGTTACACAGTTGCTAGAAAAACTCGTCTAACTGAAAAACAATGGAATATTTTTGAATTTTGATTGTGATAGCTGTTGATGGTCAAAAAGATCAAATTCTAGATGACTTGCCATTGACGTATACGCATGGTAATGGTAAAATCTAAAAGTTAATAGATGATTATTCCTCTACAGCTGCCTTATAGCCTGTAACATATTCATTACATACACACGCACACATGTGTATGTGTGTTACATCTTACATCATCCTCAAGATATATTATTGTAATCGGAATGTATCGAAATGAAAAACAGCTAATAGTTCGATATTATGTATTATGAATATAGCAGCCAGAGAAGGAACATTGCTTCTGTAGGCCGTAATCTCCATATAATACCATGAACTGAAATAGTGACTGGATTATAGATAGATGTAGTATATTTTAACAGTTGCAATGGATAGTTTGAATTCAATAAGAAAATTGGTCTTATAGGTTTGGGGTCATGATTTGGGTTACAACTTCTGTGTAAGTCTTTGATAATGTCTTTTGAAGAGAGAGAGAGCAGGGAGCGAAGTCTGAGGCGAATACCAATTTCCTACACGTGGAGCATTGAATCAAGGAATATAAATATATTGACTTTACTTGACATGATTAAAGTGCAAACTAATGAAGGGGATAAGCTTGTTTACAATTTCAACTCAGAATGCTTTGATAAGGCAATAAGTTCCTTTACTCTCTTTTTCATCTCATTCCTGACTATTATTGAGTATTCACAAATGCTGAATTTCTGGTTTTCATTCTATACAAGCTTAATGCATTTTATTTTACACTGCACAGGAATAATGGCTAAACTGCAAATTGAGATTTCTTGATTTTATGTATTCATGGAAGTAGGTAGTTGTAGTTTATCTCTTGTAATTATCGTACGACAGTTTGTTACGCATGTTTGGCTTGAAGTTCGCTGATGATTTTTATACTTGATGAATTTGAACTTCAAAAATTCAAAGTTGGGATGGAGATGCATCGAACAAATTAAGTAGAGGGTGGTTTAGAATTTCTGGAAAGTGCTTATTCCTCATGAAATGCATTTATGACTTGCACTGAAAGCTCTCATTTAACTGATACATCTTATAAGGAAATACATTCGACTACCAAATCAAACTCAATAATTATCTGCCAGTATCGACAACAAGAATTAATAAAAACAGTTTCAAGTTTCATCGTAATCTTTCTGATAAATAATATAAAAAGCTCTCCAGTAACTCAAGATGATAAAAATTGCAGATAGATATCTATTGTGTTTAGCTTTTACTTCCGGGTCTTCCATAAGGTTATTTATGTTCGAAAATAAGAACATTGAAGCCGCAATAGTCACGCAATAGATGAATTGTATTAAATGGTTTTTCTTTGTTGTAAAGTAAATACCTATAACTGTTTGGTAACATTTTCTGGCTTTAATATACTCTTTTAAGAGATCAAGGTTCGTTCTCACTGTTTCCCTGAAAATAATTTTGTTGCGCTTCAGTAAGAATTTTAGTCGGCTCAATTAAGTTCCTATTTATTTTGAACCTGGAATAGAGGATAATAAAATATATTGTATGATATAGTAATTGAATTGTATGAAATTGTAAAATATAGTGCTATAAATAGCTTGCACAACAATAACAAAATATCAATATAATTCAATTCGTAAATATTGATCGGAAATTTTAGGAAATTTATTTTTATTCCAATGATATATGATCATTGACATAATCCAGTTATTGAGTATGACGTATGACTATGAATACAGGTTCACTTGGACACGATAATGTTGTAGTCCATGAAACCAAGTTTTACATTAGCCAATACAGCACTAAGGCTCTTATTATTTTTTAGCATATAAATATTTTCGCATATCTTCAATCTGCACATGTTTTTAATGCGCGCTGATGGTTGACAATGTAATTGTTTTTCAAAACGTTTCGGATTTAATATATATATTTTCCGCTGAGCATAATCGCGTTGAAGTATTTTAAACAATGATTCTAATATAATATTATTAATAAAATAATAAAAAGAGTGCAAATATTTATTTAAGAGAAAACAACTCATGGTCAAAATCTTAAAGATCGGCTTACATTAAATCCGTTTCTACAAAAAAAAATACATTCTGTTGAAAACAGTACGATCAAAATTTAGTTGGTCTAAATAAACACCCTTGTTGATAAAAACAAAACCTTTGACTTTGTTGAAAGGAATCAATGAGTCATGAGTAATCTAAAACTTGCATCGTTGCATCGGTCACCGGAAATTTTTTTCAGATTGACAAGTCCTTGTTCATGGATACCATATATCGTATCACTCAATGGGCATTATAATATTATAAGAGATCGTTTCATTTCCTCAGATCTTGCAATCAAAGAATACTTATAGTTTGAAATTATGATGACACAAACGGTTCTGTCTCAGACTGTTTTTGATTAATGGCCCACCTGCCCAAGATGAAAAACTAAGATCATACGTAATATTGGGAGTTGGACAAATATACTTTTATCTTACCTTACGTTCATTGGCTAGCAGCAGTTATTATTTAATACTATCTTGTCTGATTTTATTTTTTATGTTTCAAACTCATGTTCATTCTAGAATATTAAAAAGAATATGATAGCCAAAGCGAGTAAACAACTTGAACTTCTTATAGAAAAGCTAAAAAATGTGTTATAATTATGTTTACCACTTGCCTGGACTTTGCCTTTAGGAAGGTATAATTGTGTTGACGATAAAGTAGCCACTTAATAAGAACTAGCATTAATATTTAGTGTAGTTTAGTAACGTAACATCAGCATGCGCCTCTCTGTAATATAGTATACTTGGTAAAAGACATACTTTATATAATGGATGGATAAATTGGAAATATTGAATTGGAAAGAGCTATGTAGGAATAGGCGAGTAGAAAACAGTCAACTTGTTTATTATGTGGTTTGGCAGTGGGGCTGAAAGTTATAAAAGTCGGGTCTCAAACCATTTAAACATTAAACCCTACTCCAGTTGAGTATAAGACCTTGATCAAGCTTCATCTTTATTCCAAGTTCTAATACAACTTTTAACCTTCCATCCAAGTTATTATTCATAGAACCCGACCGAACTCCATACCCCTCTTCCTTCATTTCATATACGGAGGAGTGTCTCACTCAGCATATTTAAATGCTTGCCTTCTGTGTGTTAAAGTCATTTAAAATCAAAATTACAAATCATTATAGAAGAGAGCTGAGCTAGTGGAGATAGCAGCCTAGTAACACGTTGAGAACCTCCAGGCGTAAACCTTTGAAGCAATATATAAAGAAGCAAAAAGTAGTAGTCAAACTTTTACTAAAACTCTGTCCAATTTAATGGGTCTGTACCTCAGTTCCATTTCCATTTCCAATTGCTTAAATGTATTAATGCTAAGTTATCTAGAGTTCTCTCCGTTTTTAAAGTTTTTGGGTACTAACTCGATATTTTTAAAGAGCTTAGTCGTCGATAGGTAAATAAATTGATACGTTAGATTCAATTTATATTGTTAAAAAAATAGTTTATATATTAAACAGACCGATTTTATTTCACTATAAACTGTCAACCAAATATTATAACAAAATAGTATTTTACTATAAAATTGTTAACTAAGAAACTATAAGTTTTTTTTGTATAGTAAAGGTATACATTTCTTGTGAAACCTTTACCTTAAACCTTGTTACCTTTGAATACTTAAATTGTAAAGCTTAACTCTGACCGACCATATAGTTTCTACCCAGAGAATAAAATTATATAACTCTATATCTCAGTCAGTTACAATTCACAAGTTAAGAAAATATGAAGCTTCGTAAACCTGTTGCAAGCCATTTCAAACCTGCAGTGTATAATAAAAGTAATTCAATCGGTTGTTGGGATTTTGACCCGTCTTGCAAATTAACAACTGATTCAGGAAAACTGACAGAATTGACAGGAGCCATTTCTAGGCCATCAGGTTAGTGTCTTTTAATTAATTGGTTTTATCTAATATTAAGTTATAATTCGGTACTTTATCCAAAAATAAATCCATCCGGTTGGTAAAGTTGACTTGGATTGAATCGGACGGAACACAAAATTAAGCAATTTAATTTATATAGCATATTACAGCGTTTAGAACTTTGCTTTACTTAAATGCATGTTACACACTGGGATTCAATGTCTGCATGTAAGATAGTAACTTTGTAATGTAAGACAGACATTGAAGGAGAAGATGTCGAGGATATTAATACCAATCGTAATAATATTATCACATTAACAGACAAAGCATAGTGGGTAATTACTTGGAAAACATCTGCGTTTAAGGAACCGCATGGGACTTAATTACATCGCACAACTGTCAACTGTACAGAAATCGCGAAAGGCTTTATTTTACGAATCTAAAGATTCAAGTAGGACTTGTTGGACTAACTTGACAATAATTTCCGAGCTTTTACTCAGCGACAAGGCGGAATTGAGCTCATTCCTGGAGAGAGAATGGCTATGTGTGATTCTGAGATAATTAACTATTAGCTTGATATACTGACAGTAATGGTTAATTCGATTGGTTAACTTGAGAAATTGCTCTCGTGTAACTACTCAATTAGTTCTCTTCCGGGAATTGAGTTCCCAACACATTGAAGCAAAATACCACACCACGAGAAATGCCAACTTCCTTCGGTTTCTTTCTAATGATAAAATCAATTTATAGAGGACTGAAGGAAACCTTGTGCGTTTAATATAACAAGGTAATAATTCTCTGATATTTGATTGTGTTGGGTAGATTGAAAGTAAATGAAATTAAAATTAGTTCTAAGAACAATAGTTTTCTCCTCATATATTTTCCTGAAGTTGAAATAGTTATAGAAATGCTTTAATTTTGGTTTGGAAGTTAATTCTACATTCAATTTTATTCATACATTTCATTTAAATGTGTTTGTCTGCCTTTTCCTATAAATTCTGTAGCAAATTAGCCTTAGTCACAAATTATAATATTCCGACTTACTTATTCGAGAGTTCAGAGATTAAAAAATATACGTAAGTTAGGAAGATCTGAAAACCTAAAAATATCACCTCAATCCATTTCCCATTATATAACATTAAATAACATATGTCCCATTCAACGTGTTCTACATTTGCTAGATATAATGAAATAGGTACCGAGGGTTTATGTTGTTCTTAGGGATAAAACATGACTTCAACGATAAGGGTCATTTTCCCAAAAACTAAAGGGTGAGTAAAATAAAATAGAAATATAGTCAGATAGAGACAATGTCTCCAACCTTTCACCTTAAGGTAGTCTGATGTAAGCAAAATAGTCGAGTTTTATCCTTGTTGGAGTTTCTAGGTATGAACTTAACACTGACTTACTACCTATTTCTTAAAGATCAGTCAAATACAGCAAAAGAAATGTGTCCCTTCCCCTTAATACTATGGTCAATGACAAAATAACAATAAGATCAATCTTGTTTGAGTTATTGCAGAGGGTACTTAAGTAATATTGATTCTGGAGATCTTATAAGGTCTCCTCAGGGCCTTAAGCTAAAAGGATTCTATTGTATTATATCCTCATTTGATGGCATGCTCATGTGAATCACTCGTGATCATATTAGCTTTGTAAAGAGTCCTTTATCATTATACTGAATCAAATGAATATGCATTATTCTACCGAATTTATAATAATTATCTGGCGTCTTATCTAAAACCCTAAACAAATACATGTGCTTGATCTGTCATAAATTAGTGTATGAACAATCAGCAATCATATTATATTAATATTATGTTAGAAACTATTATAAAGGATCTTATGCAAACTCATTTGCTTCTGTTGTGTGCACACTTGGTAAATGGAAATAATCTCCAGTACAACTTAATAGTCAGGGCCAATGCATCGGCTATAAGAATAGGTCGAGTAATTCTAAACTCGTTCGAAAGGGTACATTTTATTCAAAGAGTTTCAATTGATTCATTGGTTTAGATCTGAGTAACATGTAACGAAATTCCACACTATGATTAGTTAACTAACCGGGGAAAGAGTTAATAATTGCAAAATTTGAATCACGTCATCAGATATCCAATCCACTTGACTATTTATATTATCTTTCCAATTTTGATAAGCTACTTCATTCATTTGAAAATTACTACTTATTCATGTCTGTTGGAAGTTGGAAAAAATTATTATAGTGAAAGATAAGGTTCTTGCAATTGTACGATTGCAAATGATGAGAACCAATTTCATAAAAATATTATATTAAATACATTGATTTGTTTTCTAAACCAAACAGGATGAAACTTCGATTAAGTTACAGATTCCTTGATAATCTGCCAAAATCATAACAAACATGAAAGTTTTAATCAACAGAAAATATAAATTTCGTCTGATTGCTATCGGTTGACCTTTTAACACATGAAACTCACATTCCCATCCATTAAATACTTTCAAGTTTTGTTTTAACCCTTCGTTTGGACCTGTCTATCTGACAGTGTCGCCTATGAGATTATTCTTTTACTGAGATATTAATATATTTATAAATGTAGTTAAACGTCTGGATAGAAGTAGTTAAACTAATGTAGTAAGCATTTAAAGTTGTAGATCGTTTAATATATGCGAGTTGCGAAGATGTAATATGATACTGAAGATGAATGTCGAGACTCGAGACTCTGGTCTTAAGAAATGGATTGATAAAACGATCTTTCTTAACTACAAAAGACATCTTGAGATACTCAAATTATAGTTGTATGAAAATGAAATGCTTTGCAGTAGAAATGTAGAAGAGTAGACAAACATTAATCCTAATTACCCATACTATTATAAACTATTCTGAAGATACAATAGCTTAAGTTATAGGGTATAATTTGACGACTTTAATTTAATGCATGCTAGCCTGACGGCGAATTCAAGGTCAGAGTTAGATATGAAACTGTAACTTTAATTCTAGGTAATAATTTAACATATCAGACTTCGTGTGTACCCCGTCAACCTATTCAGTAGCCTGGCCTCAGTCTTATTGATACCGTGTTGTAATTTTTGTAATTCCTTAGCTTAAACATGTATACAATGTTAATGTTAATCAACTTGTTTACGATTCGATCATAATGAATAATTAAGAGACACTCATAAGCATTTGTTCTAAAAATCCATGTCTTATTTGAACTTATAGGAAAAGGACGATTTGGAAAGCGAACCTTATCATTCACAATAGACTACGGAGGACACTCAAACGATAGCAATTCTAACGACTCAGGTGTCGGGTGTGATTTCCACTCTTCTGAATCTCAGTCTCAATTAAGTTGGTGCAGCGAAGATTCTCATCTTGGGAGATCATCATCTATTTCAAACATCTCTGCAGCTAGCGTTCAACAATTCCCCAACTCTTGTCGAAAGGTAAGTCGAGCTTAGGTTTTGTGTAGAAGGCGTGTCTCTTTTTTCTATCTATTAATTACCACCTAACTTAGCGTATTTATTTCTCTAAATCACGAAATTTCTATACACTAATGTAATATATTACCTTACCGTATGACGTGTAGCAACATATCATTATAAAACCTAATGTGAAGATCGCATGATGTAAGGTATACATATTAATGTTATCCTTTTATATATTCTCAAGTTGATCTTGATGCATGTAGTTTAGTCCTTTAGTCTCATCTTTAGTGAGTCTCTAGCCAAGACTCAAGACAAATGTTTGGTTGAACCTGTTTTATTATTTTGCATAAATAATATTATGTGCCTAAGTGTGTATTTTAAAGGGAAATGCATGCACATTACATAAGCTGTATGTGAGTAACAAATTTTTGCTTGGGTGTTTCTTTATGCATCTCGTTACTATTTTCTTGAATCATTTCTTTTATTCTGCATTGGTCTTCCTGGAGAGATGTAGTAAGTCGCTTTAAATTATTTAGTATCGCTCTTTTGCCAAATGTCTATTGTGCCTCTGCATGTTCTTAGAGATTTAACACACTCAAAGTCAAGGATTTTAAATATTAAATATTGACTGTCCTTGAGTATATGTATTCATTCTTAGTAGCTACTACAAATTAGTATCGCATTGCTTTAGATTTTGCAAGATCTTTTCATTTTCATATATGTGGATGTTTCTGCTCCTTCAAATGTGCAAATGCCAAATGCATTGAGTAAATACCTATGTACGGATATTCAACAAAATATGACCAAAGTAGACTTAATAAATGCTTTGCTTATCTTAGTTAGGATTTTTTTCAGTGTTCCAGTTATAACTGGAACTTGTATTTCTTTATTGCTTTCATGGTTATGGCAGATGTATAGAATAGAAGAAATTTTAAATAGCTGAAGAGGGTATAGGTTGAAAAAGTCGAAACCTGTTTTCAGGATTAGATTTTTATTTTTATTGAACAAGTGCCCAGACCAATGCCAACTTTTATTTTAATTCAAGTCCAAATCAGCATGCTGCGTATTTTTACACAATTTTAGACGGGATTTTGAAGCAGGTAGTGTATTCATTCTACTACTGATTTGTCTAACTGGAGTCTTTGGATTTTGGAAGACAAGGTGGCAGGGGGAAATTTTTTTAATCAGAAAGGTTCGAAAAAGTTTTTAATTTTGACTACTTGGGGTTGTGCATATGTGAAATTCTACCCGTTATAAACGGTTTTTACGGATTTATACAAATCTATTGAACATTTTTAAATTTGTAAGTTTAGTTCCCCACATATTCTGCTTTCAAGTTTAAGTGACAAAACGGTTGAGTGGTCAAAAATAATATTGTCAGTTTTTATGGTTCAAAGTCATTAGAAATGGAAACAAGAGAATACTACGTTTTAGTTCTTTGTCTGTATAATTATAATTACAGGTGTAACGTAACACTCGGTCTGGACGTGGACAAGCCGAAGTGATTCATTAGTTCATAAATAAATGTCACAAAATTGAAGTACCAACCGAGTCACTAGTTCATGTAGTAGATTAACAAAATGCTATCTCATCAGCCCTCCATATTTTCTGTATCGACATGTGTTTCATCATCATCCAGAGCGTTTTTAAGTAATAAGGCAGAGAGTCTAAGTTAACGAATCTAGGCCATTTACGTGTCAGTGTCATGTAAAAAATGTAGAATTAGAGCACTGTTGAATTTTCTTGGTGATGATAGTGAATATTTTGCCAACTTTCATTGTTGACGGAAGTGCTTATAAAAATTATATAAGCATTTCATTTGAAATAGTTAGAATGTTAATTGAAAGAATAATATGTAGGCTTATGCGTATATCTGTGCGATAACGATACATAAAGCCTAATTGATCTAGTTTCTGTATTCTATAAACTTGATCTGCAAACTGTATTTCATATATGTTATAAAAACAGATAAGATAGTTCTGTAATTTAAATTTCGATTTTACCATTGATTGTGCAATCATAATAGCATACGAATATTATCATTTCTCAAGTCGAGTCATCTCAAGAACTCAATTTTATCATTAATTTGTGGATACTATAGTAGAAATTTTTTTTCAGACAGTCGATGGTAAATCCGTAAATCAATTCAGAGCTCAACCTTTTAGCTTGAAGACTTTTTAGCTTGATAAGGATTTAATTACATGTCAGAGTTCAACTTCAAATCTTAGCAAAACTAATGCAATAAAAAGAGTCCACAGTGACGCCAAGATTTTTATTTGATATTTTAAAATGTTTTGTAAAGTAACTAAATATGTAAAATTCTTAATTCACGTTAAGTTAGTCACGTTATTTAAAACAAGATTTAAAAAATACACAATTCGCATACATATCGTTATATAAAAGTAAAGTTTACATCAGTTGGAATTTTAGGCTCAAATTAATTTTTGCTGTATTATTCTCAAGCTCTGAAAACATATTATTATGCTTTTTGAGTGGGTGGCTTGTTAGCAATGTGATACCCGGTTTGATTGATTCGTTTTATTTTCATGCAATTGAATCGTCCAAAGTGACATTATTTGTCATTTAGTTAGTTGTTTTCTGTGTGGCATGTTATTGGACATTTTATGTCATTGCCATGTTTTGGATAACAGTTTGTTCGCCACGTGTGTAAAAACAGTTTTTTAAGGCTCACTCTTTGGGAATTGGTTTGTTTTTTCGTACTAACTAACAACAGCAAATTGGCATGTCAATCATTGACTAACATTGAAAATGTACTTCCCATCATGTTTTCTATTTCTATTCTAAAAATAAAGTAGTCTCGATTCATTCATTAAACATCAAGTTGTAAATGTCAGATAGAAAATCGTAAAGTTAGAAAATATTTTGTTAGCAGCAATTAAATCAGAATTTCCTATTATTGTGATAGAAGCAGTTCTTGACGAATCTGCTTCTAGATTCATTAGATGAAGAAGCGGCTATGGGAAGTAATGATGATGATTCGATGACGGGATGTGAACGACGAGGCACTATGGACTTAGCTCATGTGTACTCCCACATTACAGGCAGTGAAAAAGCTAGTGATCATAAATACACTAGTTTACAATCAAACTCTTGTGACGCTGCAGATGAGAATTTGGTACAGAAGTTGCTAAAAGAGTCAAAGTCAATGATAAGATATTGTTCGACTCCGGTCACCATAATAGATGAGGACAGTTCTGCAGATAGTAGGCTCGTAAATGGGATTGGAAATAAACCCAGAGAGCAATTAAAAGGTAGAACTATGGAAGATAATGAGAATCAAGAGCACAAGACGTGTGTCTCAGACAGTCCGTCGAATTTTGTCCCTCGCAACGATGTCCATCATGATGGAAAAGCGGATGGTAATTTCTTGGAAGACAAAAGACCATCTGAGGCTTCTAAGTGTTTTGTTCAAGTTGGAGTTGACGTAGACCCATTGGTCATCCTGTCGCAGGCTGTATCTTTACAAAAGGTGTAATTTAGAAAAAGTCATGTTGATTAACTTCTATTGAGTCTCCAAATGATGTACTAGATAGGTAGAGTTTATGTTATAGCTATTTATCCTTTCTCGCATGCCTACTTTTCTTTTACCTAAATTACATACTAATTTACTATCTTGTATATGTTTGTACAATTAGATCGATCTAATAATCTTGTATCGATTTAGAGTATATTTGACGTTGGCAAAACCCGTTTCGTTTAAGTTTGTACATTTAAACCATGCGTTTGATTTTATTGGCTTTGGCATCGTGTAATTTTGCTAACTGACTTGATATTCAAACTTAACTTACTTTCGCTTACTGTTTATTTTATCAGTACCAGCGCATTACATATTATATGCTTTTCTAATTTTGGCATATATAGTTTTATTTACGTGTTTATTTCCAACTTGTTGAATATAGCAACGCACTTTCAAGCAGCAGAACAGACCAAGTCCCAAATTTGTCATTATGGAAAGTTAGCTCATAGAAAGTCTAATTGTATTATTATCCTCTAACACTCAGGGGAAAGCGTAGGAGACGTTAATAGATGTTTTCCATGTAATATTGCCGGAAACCTATAAGTACCTAATTGACGCAGGTGAAATGGGTTGATGTAATAGATTCAATTTAGTATAGAAAGGTCCACTAGGGTTTTTGTTTAATTGTTTTGGTGTTATTCAAATGTTGCTGCGTAAAATATAATTTATAAGTTTTAAAATGGTTAAAAGTACGGTTCATGCCATTTTCATCGTAAATGATTCCAAGGATGTTGAGAAAATGATCATACTATTTATGAAATGAAAGATCAAATAATGATTTACACAACTAAAGATTCAATTCTTTAATCATTTTAGGAGCTCTGTGACGAGTCGACAAACGATAAATCCACAGTGAACATTGGACTGGACTCCCGACCTGGAGTTACAAGTCTGTTCGATACCAATTCAGCTAAATTGTTATTGCCAGAGAAAGCACAGCTTGTGTCAGAAAACATGAGGATGTAAGTAAACTTTGCAGTAATTCTCATGCATTTAGGAGAATTTTTTGAACATTATAAATTCTAGTCACATTTCTTTTATGTTTATCATTATGGTAGAACATTTACCCTGTTGAATGACTATATGCTTTACAATAAGCTTCAAATGATATCGACTGGAATTATTGTCAAAACTGCATAATCTATCGGAAATTTTTATTTGAGACGTTTGGAAATCCCAAGAGGTTTATTTTTTCAAATTTTAATGCCAGTCACGTAAAACAACTTTTTTGGTTGTAAATGAGGATTAAAACTGTTGACATTCGTCAGTTGGTTTAAAAACTAAAATCCAGTCTTAAACTTGAATCATTTGTATCATTTTGAACTTTGTTGTTCCATCTGAAGTGTTTTCTTTCAATTAAATTTTGTTTACAATTATTAATTAGGTCACCAGATACCACCGATTCAACGCCGCAATATTTATGCACTCAAGGGTCCGCTGGGAACCAAATAATGGCCCCAATAGGATCTCACAGTCCTAACAGTGGTTCCCCCACATCAACAGTTTCCCCAGTCCCAACAAAGCGAGCAAGATTCAGTTATCCAACCCAGCTTCCTTCTTCTGGTATCAAGGGTACTGGATTAAAGCTGAGGAATCAGAATCAAAATGGAAGACATGTTGGAAAACGCATTCCCCTTGGTGCAACCCCGACGTTAACGTCAGCACTCGCACACACGTCCCGAGACGGCAGATCGCAATTGCAGATTGTCGCCCAGCCAGAGGAGCAGCACAGAGCTCGATATCAAACTGAGGGCTCTCGAGGAGCAATCAAAGATCGAAAGGGAAATGGATTCCCAACAGTTAAACTTACAGGCTATGATAGACCTGCGACACTACAGATTTTTATTGGAACTGACCAAGGAAAAGTCAGTCCACACATGTTTTACCAAGCTTGTAAAGTAACAGGCAAGAGCTCTACCCCATGTATAGAGAAGAAAATTGAGGGAACGGTTATCATCGAAATTGAATTTGAACCTTCGAAAGATATGGTCATAAGGTAACTTTAGCTATTTTAAAAATAACTCACGCATTTAACTAAACGATGATTTCATAAACTTCTGTTTTGTCTGTAGTTGTGACTGTGTTGGCATTTTAAAAGAAAGGAACGTAGATGTTGAGCAAAGGTTTCCATTTCATCATGCTTCACAAAGTAGAAAGAAGTCAACAAAATGCAGAATGATTTTCAGAACGACAATCGTGAATGCAGCTGGAATTGAAGAAACACTTCAAATTTCTTCTGTACCTATTCTCTGCAGTAAGTTGTTTTGGATTGAATGGTAATTACTTACTTGGAAATCGATACTCACAAGTGTGGAACACCTGAAGTTTCAAATGGTTGATGAACTGGTGTATGTTCGGAAGTAATTTCTACATTGATTCATTTATTGATGTCTTTACAGCTCAGCCACCTGGTCTGCCAGAGATTTGTAAGCAGTCTTTGTACAGTTGTCCCGTCAAAGGAGGATTAGAGTTGTTTGTCATCGGGAAAAACTTTTTGAAAGATACGAAGCTTTCATTCCAGGAGGAAGACAAAGATGGCCGTGTTTTATGGGAATCGACTTCTGAACCGTTGAAAGATTACCTTCAACAGGTTAGTATTATAGGAAAAGAAAAAGGAGTAAAAATGAACCCGATAATGTAATAAGCATAATTTTTTACCTAATGGTTTGCCTAATTATATATTTGATTTTCAGAATCATTTAATCTGTCAAGTTCCACCGTACAAAGATCAAAATGTCATAAATCCTGTGGAATGCAGGGTTGTTATATCTTCGGGAGGCAAACAAAGTGAACCACATCGGTTCGAGTATTTACCTAATACTCCTGCTGGTGAGACAGAACTATTTGTTTTAAAATTGCTTTGTAGTTACTGCTTCAGAGATTGACCATGACTTCTATAAGATTCTGGCTTAAGCTTTATTTATTTCATGTTGATTATTTATTTATTTATTTATTTATTTATTAAGTCCATTGAGACTTAACCATTTTATTTTCCATTTATTTTTACCAAAAAATGAAACGAAAATAGCCAGAATCTCGTAGCTGACCTCTCCGGTTGTAAAAAAATGGATGAAATATTTCCATCAATAACCAATAAAAAAATATTTAATTTAACTTTTCTCATATACTGTGGTGTTTCATGGGTTTTATTTTGTAAAGAATGGGGTTATGTTTTAATAATAACGGTGATTTGGTTTTCAAGTAAAAGTCCTAAAATAAATTTCCAATTAATTTTACAACCTTTTTGATTTCGTAATCTAAAGATTAATTTTTTTATTATGTTGTGACAAATAACTTTTAATTTGCAAATAATCCTTTAGTTACGTCTCAATGGAATTATGGAGAGAATGGTTGGTCTCTGACATTTTGATGAATGCGAAAAGTATGAATGAGTTGTTTTCTGTCAGTGTCAATTTTAGTAATTTATTGTAAGGAGTCCAGTACTATTCCAGTTCCGCTTCGAAAGATGCAGTTTCGTTTTAACGAAATATTATAGCAAAATGCAGCAATTTCCGTAACATTCAATTTGAAATTTTGGATAAGATTTATTATCGGACAATTTTATTACTGCATCTGTCCGATTCTTAGTTTTTTGATCCTGGACTGGAAGTTGCTGTATTGTGTATGCGAAGTAGCGTTTCTCATTAATTTATTCTTCAACGGAACTGAGAAAGCTTAGGGACACTGACAGAACGGAATGTTTCGTGGGTCGAATGAATGGGACATGAATGTTTATTGCTTATGGCAATTTTAAGGGCGATTGAAATGCAATTTGGGTGCAAGACCAGTGTATTTTTTAAAAACGTATAAAACGTATGATGTATTTGTTTTAGTGTTATATCATTGAAATTGTAAAACCAAATGTATTTTTTATGTTTCCTATATTGTATGTATGTATATACGATGCAAATTCTTAATGTATGTAAATCCCAGTCTAGCATAAAATTGTAGCTTTTATGTCCATTCAAGAGATTATCTCTAGTTTGATGGAAACACTGGTCTTCACCCTACCTTTTGTTCCTCAGCAGATACACTTTTAGTTTGCCTTTTTCTGTTTTATGATAAAAATCCCAAGCATTTTTATGTCTTAAGAGCTTAAAAAAGCTCTTAATTAGTACATAGTATCAATTTTGTTGGGGAACTCGAGGTCTTTTAAGGTGAGTATATTGTCAGACTTAACTGGAGCTGACTTTCTTGCATTTTTTTGCCCTTAGCAAAATTTTCAATCTGATCAGGGATTCTGATAGTTCATCTCCGCATCGAAACAGCCAGGCACTTGTTTGGCGAGACCTCGTGACCTCTGACCCTGGCCCTTGTGCCGCAGGTTTTGCATTTCACATTTCAAAAAACAATACTTTTTTCAAAACACATCCAGAACAAGCACTTCAGAACTTGACACGCACAACACATTTATCTTTTTTTAATAAAGATTTTTTTACTCCCCGTCCCCCGTCTTTGTACAAGTTTCATTCAATTCAATTTTTCACAGTTTCAAAAACTTTCTTCTCATACATTATAAATTCGATTTGTAAATGTAATTAAATCAAAGCATTTTCTAGCATTTTTTAACTTTTAATTTCAAGTAAAAGTTATCACCAACAACACTTTGCTTATCATAAACAGAATTTAAAACACAATGCCTTGTACATTTTTAAAAAGCTCACTTTCAACATTTTAATCCTCATGTTTAGATTAAACCCGCACTACACTATAAACCAGACCGGGTGGGTGGACTATGACGAACAATTTTCGGCGTAGGAATAATTTAGATTGAATGGTTGGTTACTTACAGAACCAATTCTGAGATAGATGTAGGGATTTTTTGATTAAAAAAATTACAGCTTTGATGTGAGCCTAGTTTGTGACGAAATCAGTGTTCGTCAGTTAGATAGAATCTTAAGCTCATGACGAAATCAGTGTTCGTCTCAGTTAGATAGAATCTTGTACGCTTTTGACGAAATCAGTGTTCGTCAGTTAGTGTCGTAAGAAATTCATCATAGATGAACGATTTTAGGTCTACATGCTCCATTGTGGGGGATTTTGAGTAATTGCAAGTTACTAAGGGAGGACTTAGGATTTAATGGACATTTTTATACACTTAATATACACATACCACATATTTGCCACAAACGAAGAATTCTGCTCTTTTCTATTACAGGGCTGGTCCGTCCATTAGCTCATTTAACTTTTAAGCTGGTTATGCAAGCATTAGAACATAAATATGCTTTGAACTGTCATGCTATTTATAAATTTTTGACGGGTTTAAATATTCCTAAAGGTATGGGGGATTTTCGGCTGTTCAAGATAAAAAGCGCATTACTTGCAGTCTCTCGGCTAGATAACCCGAAACTCAAGTAAAGTGGCAGTTCAATATGCTTGCATAATCGTTTACAGGGGTTCGCCTTCCAGAGCTAATTAAACGACCTTACGTCGTTAGAAACAAGGAAGAATAGAAGTCCTAATATTATTTCTACTGTCTTTAGTTCACTATGGAATTCCAGCCTCAACTTGCATTGCGAAAAGTCTACAAAGGCATGGAAGCCTTCCTGCGTCCTTAACTGGATCATTATCACGTAAGTTTCCCCTAATACGAAATTTCAATGCTACAAATGCCCGTTGAGTAATTAAGTCAAAACTCAAAAATAAAATTTTCTCATAATTTTGCAGATGATCAGCAGCAAATGATGTCACTGGACCTGCAAGTTGTGGGGCAAATGGCCTCAAGAAATGAAAGCGAGATCGTAATGATCGGAAATGCTGTCAGCTCTCCCCAAGAAGGTTAGTAAAATTAAAGCTCTAAAATAATGTTTTGTTTCGTCCAAAAATACTAATTTTATAGACTTTTACGTCCAACCTAACTTACGTTAGTATGGAATATTGTACCCTTAGCTCCTGCATCAGCTCTGCAATCAAATGTTGGAGATTCAAATCTGTGTCAGCAGCCCCCAGTTGGAACAACAGGACTTCATCAACAATTAGGGGTATCGTCACCTCCATTAGACCCACTTCCCCCATTACCTTTCAGCAACAACATAATTCCACCCCGGTCGGCTCAAGAGAGGCAGGTCGTCAACGAATTGCAATCTATACTTGAGCAAAGTGAACAACAAAATCAGCACGATAAAGCAGTGGCGGATATGTACACTGCAGCTAGCATGTTATCCATAAAACCTGAAAGTACGTATACTCATGCAAATATGAACCAAAATACCATCTGCAGCTCGGTCCCAGTAGATTTGCAGTTCCCAGCTGAACCTGTCCAACCTTTGAGACAGCCTGTGACATTTGCCGAGCAGAATATAGGAAACACGAACCCCCATTTTACACCTGTTTCTGATCTTGGTTGCATGAACCAGCAAGGGGTTCCCCAACAAATGCTAAATAGATCAAGAAGTATGGAATTGAGCGTAGATCAGAAAATGCTCACTGAGCTTATGCCCAATTCTCAAGTTACACCTGCAGCAGCAACTATTGCACTTGGAGGGCCTATATCTGCCATCCAAAGTGTAAGCACAGGGCATTCCGATACAATGATAACCACAGGAGGTTTATCAACACAAGATTGTATTGGACAAGGTATGATCAAGACCGAACCTCAACAAACTAATGTTAATTCAAACATGATTAACACCGTCGTCGTGTCTAGTCAGCCGTGTCAGCCAACAACCGTTATAGGGATGAACCCTGGTAACTACATTGGAGGAGAAATGTTGCCCCATCAAGGAAACATCGCTGCAATTTCTCAAATGAGTGACAATGAACTTCTCAACTATATTAACCCAAGCTGTTTTGAGCAAAATTTAATTTAATTTTCATAATTTGCTGAAAATTAGCAACATGTAAGCTTCCACTTAAATTGCATGTTTAGTATTTTCTCTTTTAACTTTTGATCAAACTTTAAATTTTTAATTATTGATTTACAGATTTACATTTCTTTCACGGACGTCTACAAGAAGAACATTCCGAAAGAAAATTTGAATTTTTCTACACAGTCCACTTTTTCTTGAGTCAATCATTCGTCTTAAAATTAATGTTAATGCATGTTAGACACATTGAAATTCATTTCTTCTATAGATTTGAGAACTTACTTTGCTGTTTGTTGTATACTGCTTAGCTTAAATTGCAATATTTAATTTACCAAATCTGTACAAACAAGGTAAAGTTTATGTGAGACTGTGTTCAGTTCGTAAATCTCTCAAGGGCTGTAAAATGCACCTTTTTGCTTATGGAAAAATTACTTTCAAGTGTGAATTTCCGATTTCAGTCGTCTGATTATGGAGGAATATTTTGTGTCATATACATTATTCTGTACATATTATTTTATTTAACAACGAGATATAATACTTATATAATTTTTTAAATTATTCTCTTGTGCTGTTAACTGATAACTCATACAAAGACGATTGTGAAGAGATAGATATACATAATTAACATAAACATAATGATATCTTGAAGGAAGAAATGAACGACCTGAAGAAGTTGAGGTAGCGGACGTGATATCAATTTAATATATATTAAAGTACAGTAAAGAGGCATGTACGACGAGTCATTATGTGTACTTTTTAGAGATTTAGTAATTTCATACTTATGTACTTTTTTGTCATATTGAATTTAAATGTAGGTGTTAACGAATTTTGTTGTGTTCAAAAAGTTTTTTCATTTGAGCTTTTCATTGCTTTCACAGATTTGTGATTTAGGAATCCTGAGTACCATATTTAAATGCATCTTTGCTTTAGTGCATATATCACTGTTAAATTATCGTTTCCATACTTCATCCTAGCATTTTTTCTTAGTCGTAACAAGTTTCCGAAAAGCTGTATTCAATTTCTTATTTACTTCAAATATATTTTAAAAGTTATCTCGGTAAAGTAATTAAGGACATGAAAATGTTTAATTGATAATCATAACAAACTTTAAATTCATTTAGTCAAGATGGTAAGATGCTGTAAATATCTGTAACATGAGCATGGGCTATTTTGAAAACTATAGGGCGATGTAATGTCTTCATTAAAATAGTAGATAGATATTTTAATCAATTTTATTATTTTGAACTGTACTTTACTTGTAAATACTATATTTTTAATGTTAGATATTTCTGAAATAACTATTAAAAATATTTCCAACTATATTTGTGTATCTATGTAAGATGATTGAGTCATCTTTACGATTTCGACAATTTTATGCGAGAGCTCTTACATATTTTTGTACAGTTCCTCGCCACGATAGGCAGACTATTGAGTGACCTGCTACGTTGTCAAATAGACAATGCGTGATTCAAAAATGTGTATCCATTATATAATTGTTATTGTTCCGTTAGCATTGTTGTGACAGTTGTGAGATATCAATACGTATGAAAACTGAAAGTAGATAATGAGAAATGTATAGCGTATAAGGTCAAATTTGTATTTGATTAAAATATATACTTAAAGCTTGGGTTGAAAGTTCAAAAGAGACTATGATAATTATTATATTAATGTAGACCTGTTGTAAAGTTGAAAGTCTGAAAAATTATATTTGAGAATGAGGTGGACTAAATGTACATAATTTTATTCAAAAGCACTGTGTAATCAGTATCTCACTTATCTAATCTAGGGAACTTTGAACTGTTCAACTGTGAAAGATTACCTTTATGTGTAAACATTATGCATATACAATGTCAAGTGGCAGGTGCTATTATAAACTACATTCTATTTAACAGTTCTAAATTCTAAAAGAAATTTGTAGCGTCCGTTCAGATCAGAGTCAAGTCAACCACCGTCATCAGTTTTATTTTACATAAAACAATCAAAATTATTAATTTATTGTGCAAATTTTGTGTTTTTAATAATTATTATTTGATCTTTTTTTTAATAGGCTGTGTATATTGGTTTTTATTGATGTGGCTATGAAAAGAATTTGAAAGTTTTAAATAAAAGTTTTAGTCAAACAAATATTGGTTTTTTGAAAACGTTCAGCATTCAATATTAATGATAAAAAGGATGTTTGCAATAAGTTATCATTAATTATCTGTAACAGGTTCCAAATTGTCTTTCCATGTTGTCCATACATAGCCCCATTTGCTTGGAAGACCATCAGGATCTTTCACTCTTGGAATAGGTTTTAAAGCAGTCCGATTATAATCTTGCAATAAATTCAAAAGATTTTCTACGATGTCGGGATTTAGAGCTGCAACGTTTCGTTCTTCACATGGATCTTCGTTCAAATCAAATAAACATGGTCCTTGGTAAGGGTTACATTCCAAAGGCTCTAAGGCAGTATTGCATAGGACTTCCGCTTCGTTTAGTATTGAGATCATTTGAGTTTCGTTTAATATAAATCCAGCATTTTCAATCGCTCTTCCAGCTATGCTTTCAAGAATCTGTGATAAAAGGTCTTGTGCTGATTTTTCTTCTCTACCAGACGGTCCGTACCAATAATCCCAAATTCCACCTCCTAAATCGTTGGTTGATGTGTTTCCTAAGTAGAAAGGTTAAGAGTTAAAAATTTGAAATTAACGCATATCATTTTAAAGGTATAACCTTGAATCAGTTTCCATTGACCGTGTCGAATAGCTGAGTTGTTGTAAATGTCATCGATGTTATATAGGATCGTATCAACAGGTGAAGGCTCGCCATTGGTAAATGTTTTCCATAAACTTTTTCCATCTACCTTTCCCAAAGATTTCAACGATCCTCCTGTTAAAAGTATTTTTACAAGACAGACTTTAATGTTAAAAGTATTTTCAATACATTTAGTTTCTTGACTTAATTATCAAATCAATTGCATTAAATTACTCAATTTGAATACTAACCTACATAAAGACTATAAATATATGACTTCAAGGTCGAAACGTTTCCAAGATCAATGTTTGATTTATAAATGCAAAAATAGATTACCAACCTGCTGCTTCATAAAGAGTTGGCAGCCAGTCTTGAGCATGTAATACATCATGTGAAACTCGATTCTGTATAAAAGGGCTCCAAATTAGGCCTGATAACCTTGTTCCTCCTTCCCACAAAGTGTTTTTAACCTACAGATTATAAATCCATTTTAATCGGATTAAACAATAATGTCTGGAATCCAATGGTTAACAGAAGTTAAACTCATTATTATACCCCTCTTAGGGGCCAATTGGAACCATAATTCAAGTCATAGCCCTGTGGAGCCCCACCATTGTCTGATACAAAAACGATTATACTGTTCTGAAGAAGTTGAGTATCTGCAAGCGCTTGAGTTATCAAACCAACAGACTCATCTAGCTTATCAACCATGGCTGAAATGACATTAAAATAGGCTTGTCGTATATTTTATATTTAATACATTTTTAATTACGATTTATCATGTTGTACCAGCGTATATTCTTCGATTTTTATCTTCAATTGTAAACTTAAACTTATCTACATATTCTTTAGGAGCTTGCAGTGGATTGTATGAGTTTCCAGAATGTGGAGCAATGTGGTTCACCATTAGAAACATTGGCACACCCTTTGGATGGTTTTCGATTATTCGAATGGCCTCGGCAGTGAACAGATCCGTACTGTGAAACAAATTCAGTGGAACCCCAATTTAGATATATTTCACATTCGATTATAACAGATGTAGAGTCAATTCTTGTTAGTTCTTACTCATATTCTCCAAAGACATCATAGTTGACTGTTAAATTATTTCTGAAGTCATAGCCCCATGCAATTTTCCCCTAAGTAACAGTAATGTGTTTTTGATAAATTTTTAAATACTTCTGAAGTGTGCATTAAAATCATAAGTACCCCATCGAGCGAAAAATGATCGTAATAATCCTGTTTCCCAAGCCAGTAGCCATAATGTGTATCAAACCCCCGTTTTGTGGGGGTAAACGCTTCACGAGAATGTCCAAGATGCCATTTTCCAACGAGATGATTTATATACCCAAGCTCTTTTAGGTATTGTGGAAGTAGTTTCTCTTCGAGCGGTAATCCATCAGCAGTTTGTCCCATAATCACGTAATGCTGAAGTCCTACAAATTTAAAAGCTCTTTTAAGATAATCTTTAGAACAATCCGTTATAGATTATGGATAAATGCGCTTCAAATGCAATATATCATGCATACGAATATGAATTGGATGCTTCCCTGTCATTATGGCTCCCCTTGTTCTAAAATATATAAAAAACGTCCATAAAATAGAAGGTTTCTTGACATTTTGATCAACTTAATTTTAATTTTTTTATTACGGAGTACATAAAGGTGATCCGTAATAGCTATTTAAGACGGTACCAGTCAATGCTAGAGTATCAATGTTTGGTGTCGGTATTTGAGGAGATCCATGAAAACTGAAATCATTCCAACCCTGCGACAAAATTAACAATTATTATTTTGAGAACTTTCTTCCAAACTGCATAAAAGTTATGAATTTAAAAGTCAAACCGCATCATCAGCCATAATGAATATAATATTTGGCCTTCCAGAATTTCCGGTATGTGTTTCAGATAAAACACAGAAAACAAACACAATTATCAAAATTATAAATAGTAGAAAAGCATTTTTCAATTTTTTCATGTTTATTAAACGATTATGAATAATAATATAATGAGCTTTGAAGCAAAAGTTCTTGTGCATATGACTTAAAAAACTGAAACTGAATTGGAATGATTGTGAAGAGACTAGGCTTTGGGTTGGGAGTCTAATGAATTCACAAGACATTTTTTCTTATCCTGAAAAATATATTGTCTCATTAACAGAACAGTCTCATTAATTGAATCATGGGTCAAAGATGAAGAGCATATTAATGTTATGAGATTGTGGTGAACTAATTCCATTTGTAATCTGAACGTTTTACGTCTTGTTTTTTTAAACCCATATCCACTTTCTTAATTAGCATCATTCATCCGTAAATTTCATTGATGCCAAGTTGAATATTAAAAATTCATCATGCAATGTTTTTTCTCATTTAATATTATAGCTCGATAGAGATAAAAATATGCATTACTGTGTTTTGTGTCGTATCATAATTATTACTGACATTTTGTCTCTGCATGCTAATGCATTAGTAAACAATTACTTTAACTACACATTTAATCTAATGCAATTTAAGAAACGTCCATTCAGCTAATAAATCATTTGTACAAAAAACATCTTAAATAATGAATGTAAAGAAAATTTTTTTTTTAAATACAAATGCATCACAAATTTTTGAATTTTAAACAGGGTTTCGTTTTTTGCGCACAAAATGCATTTTACCCACCCACTGCAAGAAACTGCACGAAATGCACAAAATGCAA
>JAQFYJ010000051.1:0-26382 GCA_034694685.1 Isotoma anglicana | reverse complement strand
ATGACCTTGGGGCAACAAGACGTTTAAGAGTCTAAATGAAGTGTTGGTAAGGTCAATGGATTAAACATAGACATATAGTAATTTGTTCGGTGTAATTTTAAAATTTTGTCATTTAGGTAATTTTCGCGTTAGGTCATGACCTTACGGAAAGAAGACGTTCAAGTGTGTAAATAAAGTGTTGGTAAGGTCAACAAATCATACATAGGCGCATATATATTGGTACGGTGTCATAATAAGATTTCGTCAGTGATTTAGTTACGCGTTAGGTCATGACCTTAGGGCAGGAAAAGGTCAAAGTGCACAAATCAAGTGCAATTTAAGTTAATGGGACCATATATAGACCTAGAGAAATATCTGCACTCTGATTGGTTGCTGAGTTGACGTATGTGGACCCCCCAATCTATGTAAAGAGCGTTCTATGCAATTTTTATTCTATGCAAACCTATCCACGGCAACTCCTAGGTTAGGTTGGGGGGGACAGTATTTAGCTCATCTCTAGGAATCTCTCTCGATGACGATCAAAGTCGTTAAGAGAGAGATGGGCTAAGAAAGTGTTCGATTGGCATTGCAATGCAACTATACTGTCTAGTAATAATTGCTAGCATCTGGTTCCCTTGTCTAAATCCAGATCATCATCATCTTCATATTACCCTGTGAAATATTTAGATCACAAATGCAAATGAGATGACATGACACGGGATGAAATTGTAGACAAAGATAGAGTTTAATTTAAAATAAGAGATTAATGTACTTTGTGTTTACTCGTGTAGTACCACCATAGCAAAGTGAAAGCACTTCCATATTATTATTATTATTATTATTGTATAGTCTTAAATATAGAGAAGGAAGTGAAACGGCATCTGTCACCTGTGCCCTATCTATTTCCAACGTGTGTATGTTTCTCTTCTTTTGCATCATCTCAGAGTTGTGTCACTTAGCCAAACTTAGTTGACTTGACACAGACACATGTTCATTTGTAATTAATCTCCAAAAATACGAACGATGATTAGAAGAGTTTTTTTTTCTTCATTGTGTCTATTTTTATATATGGTTTACAGTGGAACTTCCTAACGGGCAGCTAACTCCTAATAACAATACTCCATTGTTAACTCAGGCATTATCAGGTATGTATTGTACGTATTAGTCTTTTTCTGACTTTCACTCTCCCTCCCCCTCTCTCACATATTCTAGTCTAACTAAATATATAATAAGCTACATTAATAATATACCGTCTTTCATTTACAATTCAAATAAGAAAATAGCTTACAATTAGTGCGAGTCCTTCTCATCGATCACTATATTATAACTTACAATTAGTGTATTTATAAATTATGAACTTAATATGAAAAGTGCCAGGTGAATGGATGGATGGATGAGAAAAATACCTTTAGAGCACCTGGGCTGATTTCTCGTATTTTTTTTTGTGTGAATTATTTACAGTTATAAGTAACTACCCAGGAGGTGGATTTGGTGCTCCTGCATCACCCTCAAACCGGGCTTTCCCAACGCCGAATTCTCCAGGGCCGATGGACATTTATGGCCCTGGCAATGATCCCGTTGGATACGTCCAAGCCACATCTCCCCAGCCTTCCGGATTTCCAACTCTTGGTGCCGTTTCCAGGGTTAGTATTTTATGCGCACTTCTCAAAACTTTGTAAAGTCGTCTCAAGTTTAACTGCTGCCTGCCTGCTCCACCCACCCACTCGCCAATATTTATGACTTTCATTCATTCACATAATATGATGAGTATCTCGCTCGGCTACCTTCTATATATCTACTTATAAATTCTTCTACCTTATCCTTTCACTTTATTAAATTATTATTACTCTAGTATTATATTTATGTGTCTTTTATCTTAGCTTTTAACTATGTGCTCTTTTAACTCATGTTTTTTAGTTATGATGATGATCCTTCTTCGTTTCATTTTCTTCTTTTAGTGTCTATACGAAGAAGATGATTAATTTTCATTTTAATTTATCTAATCTTTTCAAGTGTGAGACAAGTATTGTATTTCTATTCGTTTAGATAAATCCCTAGGTTTGGATTAAAATCATAGATGACCTGTAATCAATCTACCTCTCTTGCTACTTTCTCCATTTATTCGCATTTTTATATTTATTTGCCTCTCTCTCTCTCTCTCTGCCTTCTTCACTTTTGCACACTGATCAATAAATAATAGATGCATTGATTTAGATGAAGGTAAGTGTTTTTTTTTTGTATCTAAGCACTTTTAATGACAGGGAAAGTAGCCATTTTATAGTGAGCTATGCTTTCATTTCTTGTTCGTGCAAAATGGATGGAAATGTAGTCGAGATCTATCTATAGATGGATGGTTGGATAAGGAGAGTGAGCGAATTGTATCGTTTCCTTGCTCAACGAAGCAGATCTCTCTCGTTCCACTTTCCCTTCAAAGTCTTTCCATGAGTTTCATCAACCAAGAGAGACTTTGTTCAATGTGTGTATGAAATGACCTAGAGTTTGTCTATATTATGGAGATGGTGTTGGAGCAACTGCCTATATTTCTACGTGTACTTACGTGCTCTTTCTTCTTCTACTAATTGTTTTGTTTTCTGTTTGAAGTGAACACAAGTTTAGAACAACGAACTACTCTTGCGTTAACTCACTCTCTATAATAATATAATATTATGTGTATATACATAATATAGACATGAGAGATGCACTGTTTCCAATGTGGTTTTGCTTTGCATGGGACGACTCGTTACATTTTTATAAGTTTTCCTTGTGTAGCCCGAGTATCTTCTTGGACTATGTGAGATTAGTGAATTGGAAACAAAAGGATGACTTGTTTCCTTCACGATGTAAAGTGGAGAAAGTCACTCTCATCTCTCTCTCTCTCTCTGCCTGGCTGGTATCTTTTTCAAGTGGAAATCTCATTTGAAATTAACTGCTGCTGGGCTCTTTTTCTTTCCCCTCGGTTTCAGTGTAGACGCTGCTTTCAGAGTCACTCCATCCGCATGGCTGGCTTGGCTCACAGCTTAACTTGGCTAATAGTTCATTCCCTATCTAAATTGAGAGAGAGAGAGAGAGAGAGAGATTTCCACATGGACAGGGTACGAGGTGAGTTCAACTTGAAGCCCAGGCCAGGCCAAGATCACTACCCAATACTGAATTGATCCACTGCCAACTTATACCTTCCTTTAGTTTAGTAGAAATCTAACCTTTAGTCCTGTATTTATAGTGTGTGGACAACTACTGCCAAATCCCATTCAATCTCTCTCCATTTCAACCTAGACTTTCTCCTAATACAAAACGCTTTCCCTCTCTACAAAGTATTGCAAGTTATTTTTTTTTGTAGTTAGATTTCGTGCACTCTTCACTTTTCTGTGTGCTTAAATATCTGCATTGGCTCAGCTGTAATGTAACATTATTCCGGTCCGATTTCCCTGGTTTCATTTCATATTAATATTATTATGTATCTGTCTACTTCTTCTGCCTTAACTGAATCCTATAGGATTAAGCAAACTTGGCCAATGCTTCAACTTTCCTATCTTTTTTTACTGATTGTCTTCCTCTAGGTGATTTTTTTTGCCACATCCGATCCCTCTCTGCCTTGAGGTGCTTAAAAGCGAGCTTATCATTATTCTTAATTTCAAACTTGAGACGCATTAAGTTTCATATATAGACATTGTGGGCATTTGATAAGTTGAGGGTTATTTTTACAGGGACCTTTGATACCTGCCGCGTTCACGAATGGATATCACTAATCCATGTGCAGTCTCTCAATATTATCCTCGTGTTTTTTTTTAAAACACACGTGTGCAGTTCTCGAAATAACTCTGAAATATAATACACATAGACAGACTTAGCACTCAGATGCTAAACTACCATTCTAAATATTAGATAAACTCTACTGAAACTGACATGTTGAAACCAAAATGATAAACTTCTCTCAACGACTATATAACAAAACTACATAATAATATTGCTACTGCGTAATGATGATGATGATTACGAAGAAGAATAAGAAGAACAGAATAGAAGACCTCAAGGCATAAATTCGTATTTAAATAATAATACTATATACTTAGGGTTAGGGAAACATTGTGCAAAAAAGGAAGGTTTATTTCCATCTGATGAATGTGTCAGTTATCGTCCTTCTCCCGGAAATACGTACTTCCTCCTTTCGACAAACCCCACCCGACAAACATTGCAATAATCGGACTCAAGACTTTTTTTTCTCTCTCTCTCTCTCTCTATGATATCACAAGATGTATATTATAATACATAAATATGAATTTATAATGATGAGGAAGACTTCTATGAGACAAGAGCAATTGAAAAGAACAAACTACATAGACTAGAGGATCGAGGAAATATAGAAGAAGAGGCTGGATTGGAGTAGATTCAACGGTATCGTATCCTTTGTACAGCTAACATATATATATATATATATAGATTATAATAATATTTGATATAGACATAGATAGAGTGGCTAGTATACCAAACCAACCAATGCGACTATAGAAATTTATACAGACTAATCATAATGTTAAGAACTCCTTTTGATCTCTCAGAATATTATTATTATTATTATTATGTAATAGAGAATGTAGAGCAGAACTCTGTCATACGATACAATATTTCATTTTTCACTGGGAAGAAGAAAAAAATTAATTTCTCTGTGAAAAGATGTAATAGGAAAGGAAAGGATGCCTCCGAATTCACAATTTAGTCATTATTATCCTCTCTTATTCTATTTATAGCTTTCACTCTAGAAAGTAAAGAAAGTGCAGCACTTTCTCCTTCTATACCAAAGAACTCTATATTATTTATTTATGCTGTAAGAGGAAAACAGTTTTAAATGATTTTTCTACCTCTGTATAATATGCATCATAATAGTACAGAAGGACTAAACGACATTTCCTCTTTGACTATTATTATTTATTTATCCAATTGATGATTTTTCAAGATATGATTTACATTAGTACAAACGTGTACATTCATGCAATTCATCAAAGATAAAACACCACATATTATTATGGAGGTTTGATTGAAATGATCAATTAATTTAAATCAAATTAATCAATTGAGAAAACAAATTATTTTATTTTTCAACAAAGATTCGTCTCAACTTTCTCTAAAATGAATGAATGAAAAAAGTAAATTTTTTGCTTTAGAATAACTTTGAATAATTTCAAATAATCTAGCCGTATTTCAAACGAAGCATTTACTAAATGTGATTTTAAATTTTAAAATATTAAAATACTTTAGAAATTGGTAGTGTAATAATAATAATTCACAAGTTGATAAGTTGCTAAAGATGGATTCGAGTTGGAGCCAGGTTAGTGATATTACACGTAACCCGCAGCTATTACATAATATATGGTAAGTTATCTACATTTATTTATTGCATTTATTATTATTATTATTACTATTTACTTATGATAATTTACAAATGAAACAATCACAAAAGGATTTTGACAACGATCCCAACCCAACATGGGTTATCTTAACATAATATTTACTATGATTACAATCACACAGATATATTTACATTGTTAAGTCAGTCAAAGGCAACCAAGTGAATCAAATTAATCCTAATGACTATCATTATATTAAATCCCAGGTGGTTAATTAACAGAGACAGAACTCAAAGGTGAAATATTTGCATTTAATTGTCAACAGCTATAAACACAATTTCCTATAGCTGTTCCAATCATCATAAAGATTTTTAAAATTGTTCATAGTTCCTATAAATATGATTTCAAAGAGAAACGCATTTCTTATTTAGAATAATATTATTATTGTTATTATTGTTAAATTGTATTCAACTAGCCAATCAATGTTTGCAACCTCCTCCGAGAGTATTCTACTTATGTCCTAGTATTATCTCTAGAGAAAGAACTTTCTACCCCAAAGAGTTTCAATCTAATCACACGATTTCTATTTAATACAAAGAGTCTCTTCCGGTCTGTCTGCTCTGAATTTCATTTCCTTTCGTCTCTCTCTGAGGTTTAAATTTCAATTGGATTGGTGACCACAGAGACTATATAGCCATGTCATTTCTCTCCCTATATATTATTATTGGGTAGACAATGAGTTCCTTGTGCAAACAAAGGAAAGTCAGGTGTTCCATCCAAATTGAGTTTTACTTTCATTATTACCCTCATCATCATCAATGAGAATATGTTGATCTCCGTGTGTGTGTACTTCCCAAGATGAACTCTGCGGACTCTTTCATCTAGATTCATTCATACATTTATTCATTCATTCACTTCCTTCCATGTTTCTCTTTATTTATTTATTCATGAGAAGAGTGTTGAAATTTGAATACGACCACAAATTGATTGACAACTTATACGCAAGAGGTAAATGAATTGAAAACCTTTTCAAGGGAAACTCTAGATTATTTTACTATGTCGCTATTCTATTTAATGTAATTGCATAAGTTTAATCCTAGAGAAAGGACAGAAAACAGACTGATGATGATGATAGGGGATTTTGTCAGACTCACTCGTGTTGTGTATATTTTAAATTATTTATTTCAATATATCCGAAACAGTCGTTCAGTGTCTTACTCGGATTTATTTATTTATCTTTCATTCATCTTTTGAACTATTAGATTTTTAGTCTTATTATTTGTTAACTTTAGTCTCCATGAGTTTATTAAATTAGAAATAATTTTATTATTACTATTATTATCATGTATCCTTTTAAATAGTTTTGTGAGATGTTTTATTATTATTTTGTGACATCTATTTTAAACATCGTTCATCAAATTTTCGGACTGCAGGGTCAATCTTAGATTACGATTAGGAAACTAAACAAAGTAGAAGATTTGCGAAAAGGGATTGGGCAAAGTAAAAAAACACCAAAAATGAGGAATCGAATCGAGTCAGTTTTTATTTTCTAAATGTAACTTATTTGTTAAAGTGTAATAAATTATCATTAAATATAATTGCAATCGTTGGAATATCTTTTATTTTCTTATGCTTAGGTTGAGAAATTTTTTAAGCCTTACTTGTCGTAAATATTATTTGACAATTAAGTTAAAAATATTTTGTTTAATTTACCTTCATTTTTTAATTTATTATTTTAGAAAAAATTAAGGACGAGGTGAGAAGGTTTTAGTCAGTAAAAGGTAAGGAAGGAAGTAGATGTTCTCATGACAGATAAGGAAATCCATAAAATAATGTAGAAAGTAAAAGGTGAACGTGGTAATTTCATTGCTCACTTTGCTACTTTTGTCATCTGGTCTGGTCTTAAATTGGTCACGCGTGTTCACCACACAGACAGTGAGAAAAATGTCGGTTAAATCGTGACATTTTGTGAAATGGTTCTGGGAATAAAATAAATATTTTAAATTCAAAAGCTTCAAACGATGATTGAGGCTTTCTCACCTTTTACTAAAGAATATTTCTGCAGTGGAGGAATTGAGGACGAAGTAAATTATTCCCCTCGTTACAGCTCATTTTAACATAATTGGCTACATTCAACATTACTCACACTCCTTTTCAATTCAAAAGAAACATGCCATCATTTCAGTCTTTCTCCAAGAAATTTCCCATACTCACATTCGTTGACGTTCAATAAGATTTCAATTAAATAATGCAACTGTAAATGGTTGGCAGGTTAAATGAAATCCCATTATGGGAGAATTCTGTATTCCGTCCCTATACCTGCCAAGCAAAGGTGTTGACTGGCCTGGCGGACGAAGTAATACAATTTCTTTTTGTATCTCTAAACAATTTGACTTTTGAATGGAGTTTACATTCAACCATGTCTATTTACATAAATTGGTTCGTTTCTTTTGGGTCTATTCCATCCTCCATATATTTATCCATCCCATAAGTGTTTTTTCCTTTTTCTGCTCTGACTATAAGGAAGCAGAGTAGGAAGAAGATGGTCCAAGTAATCGTCCTTGAGAATCCAGGCTCACCGCCACCGTGGGAATTCCCCAGAACAAAACACTTTCCAACCCAAGTAGAGGCAAAAGAGATTCCAGCCTTCCTTAAGGCCATTTCAGATCTCTATCTACTATATAGGAAGAAAACATTACATTTATTATATCCATGGATAGAGACACAGACTGGCCACGAATCACCTTATTTCTAGGAAGTAAACTGCTACTACTATCATTTCACACTTTATTTCAAATTTCAATAGGGTTGATCGGTTAACTGGTCTGCTCAAAAAAGGCCTCTAGGAGATTGCATTCTGGATATTGTTCTAGATATTGTTCTGGATATTGTTCTGGATATTGTTCTAGATATTGTTCTGGATATTGTTCTGAATATTGTTCTGGATATTGTTCTGGATGTTGTTCTGGATATTGTTCTGAATATTGTTCTGGATATTGTTCTGGATATTGTTCTAGATATTGTCCTGAATATTGTTCTGAATATTGTTCTAGATATTGTTCTGGATATTGTTCTAGATATTGTCCTGAATATTGTTCTAGATATTGTTCTGGATATTGTTCTGAATATTGTTCTGGATATTGTTCTGGATATTGTTCTAGATATTGTTCTATATATTGTTCTGGATATTGTTCTAGTTATTGTTCTGGATATTGTTCTGGATATTGTTCTAGAGAAAGGAAGGTTATGGCGTAGAGACAGGGAGACAGATGATTGAGTGGGATGAGAATTTGGATGAATCCCAGACTCAACTCTCTGCCTCTAGAGAGAAATGCAAAAGAGTGAAATTGAAATCTTGAGCACCTAATTCACTCCCTTCCTTTCTCCACTCTTTGAAGAATATTATTGTATGTAGCAAGTAAATTTCATCTCTCTAGTTCCTCACAAACACTTCGAAATCTCTCAAAGAGTTACTCAAACAGAGAAGAGTTCACTTTCCCTTTTTCAAACCTGTGTTGTGTACTTGTGTATTCACGTGGGCCACTTCCGTTTTAAATTTCATTCATAACACTTGATATCCAGGGAATAAAAGAGAGAATTTTCCAGTTGTTTCACCTTGATTTGGCTACTTAATAATACCAACCAAGACGTACGTGTGTACTATATACTCTATACCTGGTGAAAGGTTACTTTCCCCGTGATTTATACACACACACTTGTACTCACTCAGTATTTAATGGGTAAGACTTTCAAGTTGAAGAAATGTCTCGCCATAAATAATCCAATAGGACAGAGATGCAATAATAACAATCCCATTATACAATATTAATATAATATCATAGAGAGAGAGAGAAAGAATATTATTCATTATTATAAAAATACAAATACCTGCTCATCACAAACTCACTCTAATAATAAATTAAATTAGGATAAATAGAATCCATGCACACAATATTTCTTACTCTAATATGGTAACCAGTTAAAATTTTAGAATTAAAAAAATTGCAACCAATTCTCAGATAGAATACTAATAGGAATATACAAGAAAGATAAGTAGAATAATAATTCACCCATACACGGTAGAGAAGATTCATTCTTCCTCCTCATAAAATGTACGAAAGATAAGTTGATAAATTATATACGGAGACTCATATCAGAGACAAAGTTGCTCACACTGGATTTGAGAACATTTCATCATGTTATACGAACAAAATACATTTTTACCTAATCGCAGACAAAGACACGTATGCCCCTATGATATCTATCTAATCACTCGAATCCACCCTGAATAGAATTTACAGTCCAGGGGAAAAGAGAAAGTTCTTTTAACTGGGTGGGTGTGTCTACCTCCTACTCATGAGTAATTATTCATGAGTTTTTTACATGGTTAAAAAGGGAATATTATTATTACTAGGCAAAGATGAAATACCTTGGAGCATAAGTAGACAGGTAGGTTGGTGTATAGTAGACTCACACAGGGAAACAAGGTACAAGTTGACTAATTTCAAATGAAATTCTATACATTCAGACTCTCTCTCTCTCTATCTCTTAATGTCAGATCATTAGTGCAAAGTAAAAGTGAAACTATAAACAGGGACAGGTTTCCCCTTTCTTTCATCATCTGCCCTGCTCTTCAATACTGCAATAGAGAAAACGTACTACAAGGTATAAAAAAACTAGGATTTCTATCGTGAATATCATTCAGGTATTTTCATACCTGAGGATAATACAGAGATACATAAATTGTTTCAAGATCCACTCTTCTTCAGTGTGTGAGAGAAAAAGAAGAGATTACACTACCTTATAGCTAATGTATTAAATGAGATGACTAAAGGTAGACTCTAATACTCTAGATAATATGTCTCTATCTATAGCATTAATTCTAACATGACCGTAATACATTGTCTATATTATCATATTATGGGATATCCAGTCTCTAATAAGTATTCCAAGAAGGAAGGAATCGATCCGTTTGGGGAGAAACAGCTATTTTATCCCACCGAAAATAGAAATTCTACTAGAGGAGTACTTTCATTCCATGCAATGCATTGAATTTGGTGGGTCTACCAGTTCCCTATCTATAGAGATTTATACTTGACTCTGCTATTATTATTATTATTATTATTATGATATGCAGAAGGATATAATACTAATGAGTATATATACCTTTTATAAAGTTGCAATCCAACGAAAGGGAAAGTTCTGTAGACTTTGTGAGACTCTAGAGGAATATGTGTATTAGATACGGTTGAGTGGGAAGTGAGATATTCTAGCCTAGAAGAACCCACCACAACGCAACGCCCGACTAATAATAATCTAGTATGAAATCCACAACGGAACCAAGAAACAACCAATGGGTTGTTACACTATATATTATATACTCCTTACAGATGATTTAATATACCCATATTATCTTTATATAGAAACCAAGGGTGAGATAGAGTATATTATGAAGTGTATATGTGGCTGGGATGTTTGTCCAGAGTAGTATGGAGGAGGATCTGTTTTTAATTACCCAAGGAGAAAGTAGTGAAAGTCATTTCCCTCCCCACTGGTACAGAACACATGTGGGTCAGTCTCATATTATTTATTATTAATCTATGCGATGATCATATAATATATGGACACACTCGATCTCTCTTTGGAAAGTAGAACTTTTAAAAATCTAGTCTTCAGAGTCAACTAGAATGAGACAAGTGAAGAGTTAAGGACTTTTTTTTAATTTGACATTTCATAGACACACACTCGAGAGTTTTCTCAATTTGGAAATTTTAAATCGAAATCAATTGTCAAATCATTAAAATTAATAGTTGAAATTATTCTCACAACAGCAAATGAATAAATTATAATCTATAGACATAAATTTCTAGGTATATAGGTAAATGTATATAGAGATGAGAAATCTCGTGGGATCTTTGTGCTTCCGCACATACCTCAAAAATAGAGATGCCCCGGGTACCCGGGTACTACCCGGCCATACTTTTGGTACCCGGTTTAAGGCCGGGTACAAATCAATACCAGGCAAGCCTTGCCGGGTAATGCTTTTTTACATTTTTTCTCATATTATCATAAAAGCTACGTGCAAATTAATAATAATTTATTAAATTCGTACTTAAATAATGATTATATTAAATACTAAAATCATTAATTTTCGATCGAACTAAAGTCTGGTTTATTTTTAATTGCTTTTTAAAACTATCAACGTAAGTTAATAGGGAACTACTACCCGGGCCGGGTAACGGGTACCCGGTTAAAATATTGGAAAAGTACTGGGTACCTGGCAACCGGGTATTTTTGCTACCCGGGACATCTCTACTCAAAAAAAATCATATTTTTAAACCAGATGAAAGCACTTAAGTAATAAGTGAATGAAGATTGGAAATTATACAATTGAAAAGAGGGTGTGTTCCTTCCTTCCTATTATTCTACTCTATATTTGTTAAGTGTTGAAGGTGTTTCTCCTTTCCTTACAAATTCAGGATGATAAATCACAACGATGATTATTTATTTGAGTAACGGAAGTTGTAGTCGATAAAAATAAATATCTTGTCCATGCCACACTCATTTTATTGACTTTTCATCTACACTTTTGGAACAACTCCTCATCCATATTTATACTTGTATTGTTGTACAGTCCAAAGATCCTTCTGGGTGGATTCCAAATAAACAATTATTTCGATTAGGAAAAATAAAATCCTATTTCCCTTGGCTTGAGTTAGAAATCCAATTGAAATAAATAGTTCAGTTTCACAGGCCATGAGTAGAAATGCCATAAAAGGTTTAAAGACTAGTGAACCAGGACATGAAGGGAATTGTGCAAATTTAGAGCATGAGAAATACATTTTTCCACTTGACTGAACAATCCCTTAAAATGTATGGAAATTTAAATTTAAATTGGGTTTATATGTGAGACCATCGTACACAGTCTATGTGAAAATGTGAATTACTCTCTGCAGTTCAAGTCCCATCTCTGTACCCACCTAGACGAGGATCATTTCTCTTTTAATTTTTTCGTTAATTAATTTAGCTCAGGTGAATTTTGATCCAAAGTCTTCCTTGTGTGTCATCGAGAAATCTCTTGGATGAGATGTATAAAAGAATGGAACTGATACAAATCAGTATTATACCTCAGTTATAAAGAATATCAATCACGACTCTTTTCCAATTTACAATCCCCAATCCAATAGAATTGCAACATATGAACAGTGTAATTAATTGATAATTAATTAATAGCAGATGACGATTTGTAAATTGAGTAAATTAATTGTGAGTTCTCGCTCTTCCTTAAAGCTAATCACAAAGTGTGTAAAACACTTATTGAAAATAATACATAAAGCCACTCTCAGGAATACAGGCATTTATATTAACTCCCTGTGGTTGGTTTGGTGCACAAAAAAATTTCAAATTAACAATTAATCAAATCTCCATATTTACCCAATCTCCGGGTTACAAAATCCCCAGAGAGAATCCATAGCTAATAACTTTAGTTCAAAAGTAAAAAATTAAATCTCGATACTTCCCACTTTAAAAGTTTGTCTTCTAACAAAATGATTTATTATTAATTATAATAATAACTGTAGGAAGATTGGACTCCATTTAAAATACCATGAAAAAGAAATTAAAATTGTTTCCTTATTTAATTTCTTTGTTTGTTAGTCTTTAAATCCCTAATGGGAATTTCAGTATAAAAGTTCAAGTGCAAATACTTGAGTTGATCCTCATGGAAACTGAAGTGGGAAATTGACTGGAAATTAGTTCCGTCGTTAGTACATAAATAATAGGATTTGAAACCTTCATCTGATGAAGATAAGGCTCAAATTAATATTATTTTTGTTCGTAAATAACTATCAGAGAGCAGAAGTAGATGAGACAGTCTTATAAGTGTAGGTCTCTAGTAGACGTGTGTAGACACTATATAAACAGATGAAATACTTGAAGAGAAATCCCCCTTTAAAAATTTAAATAGTGAAAGTCCGTCGTCCTTATTCTACATCTGACAATTTTCAATCATTAACCCTGCACTATCTTCTAATGAAGGTAACCTTAATTGCAAAATAACAAGAGATAAAAGTTTAAAAAGGAATGGAAACGGAAATCAAAATGTGATATTACCCAAAATATTATTATTTTGTCAAAATTAGTTACACATTAGTAGATAGGTGACAAGTTAAACGAGAAAAAATAACCCAACACATCTACCTACCTTTATAAGAACACAACCTTTTTAACATTTTACAAATACGAAATATAAACTATATAATACCTGTCAGTCTCTAATTGCCATGTAATCATTCATTCAAATTACTAGACCATTTTACCATGCATTTTGCATACAATAATAGCAGCAGAACTTTAAATGGCTTAATCTGGTAAAAAAGCTTTTAAAAGTCATTTTTCTTGGCCCATCTATTAATACCCTTTATTTCTAATTACATTACAAGCTCACCTAGAAAGAATTGAATAGAAACCATACACTGAAATATAATTAGTGTGAAAAATGTGCTGAAAGATGAATGAAAAAACAACCTAGGGAGAAAGAATAGATAAGAATTGACACAAAAAGTAGAGGATTTTTTTTTATTTATTTGAATTTGCATAAATTTCCCCATGAGAGGGGAAAAAGTGAGCAAATTCTCTCTCACTCTCATCCGTGTAAATATCTTAAGTTAAGAATTTAATTTCACTGTGTCGAGTTTTCATAAACTTTTTTTAATTAAAAAACCAAGATCTCTCTCCATGTTACAAAGAGCAATTGTACACTACCAAGGTACCAATATATATATATATTATAAACTGACTGTTAACTCTGTATATATACAGCCATATTATTATTTCACCTTTAATTTTTACTCCAACGTGTGGTAGCTTCTATTTATAGCATTTGAAATTTAATTTAGTCAAGTAGTAGGAAAGGAGAAACTTTTCTCTCTTTTAATAGACTGTGCATTTATTTATATATTTTGTGGAATTCCTACCTACCTGTGTAGGCTTCTTTGAGAATGTAATTATCCACTATTTGAAACACGTTCACCTAATTGTTGAGAATGCTTTCACATCCTAAAGGAATATTTATGATGACACGTTCATCTCTTCCTATGAATTCACTCGGAGCTAACATTTAACAAGAAGCAGGCAAGTACTATTTATTATTATTACTTTATATAGAATAGGAAAATACGAAATATTAACTGATGTAGCAATACAGAGAAAAACTTCATTGAGAAATACCTCTATGCATATAAAAACGGTCTCTTCCACTCAAACACATTTAATTACATATTTATTTATAATTATTCTCATTTTAATTTCCTCTAATTAAAAATCATTACTCTACCAAAGAAAGAGACAAAGATTGTGGTAGATATTTAGATAAATGTCTACTACACACAGGGTGCAAATCTATTACTCTAGACGTTAATCATTTAGAATGCAAATTTAGCCTGGAAATCTCACAGGTATTTTACACTCTTGTGTCAAATCATCCCTGTGAAATCTTTCCCTGTGCTGAGTCAAGTAAAAAGTAAATGAAATCATTATTCTATGGTATCTTATCGTGTACGTAGTAGATAAGAATAATAGGACAGATTTAGATGGATATTATGAGTTAGCACTTACTTATTAGTCCATAGATTAGACTCTTTAATGAGTCTAATGATTAGTTAATTAGTCTAGAATCTAGATTGAAGATTGATAATCGGGTGCCTCCACCGTTAACCACTGACCGTACCGTTCTCCCTCAATAATTATATAATATAATAATAATAATACATAAATTATCTACTATAGTGAACGACTCTAGCCATGAAATGAAAAATGAACTAATTAAATACTAATAATAATAAATTACTTTTTACAACCAAGAATAAATAAAAGAAATGATTTTAATCTCGCAAGCATTGAACCTGCGAACTATTATTATTATTATTATTATTGTACAGAGAAATTGTATTATAATAGTCCAAACGCATTTACCTACTAATGAAGAGACAAGTCATAATAATAGACTATAGAAAGCGTACGTTACGTATAGTATATAATCGGAATAGATAGAAAGAGGTAGAGAAAAAAACGTATAATACATCTAGATGAGGAAGAAGATAACAAAAGAATCCGCCTATCTACACAAACTAGAAGATAAAAAACAAATAATAATGAAGAAATAGGTGCAGATCAAGCAATGAGAAGGACGAGTGAAAGTGATCATTTCTAAATAAATACTAGAATATATTTCAAACCAGTCAGTCATTTTAATAATGAAAACAATACGAAGGTTTACTCCTGTCTATGACTTAAGGATTTTAATTTAAGGAAAAAAAAACAATTTGTGCCCGGCCAGTGTGACGCATGTATACACAGTCTATAAGGAATGAATGCTCTTTATTATTATTTAGATGGAATTATTATTATTATTATATAATAATAAAAAGTTCCATTGTCAATGATTGCTCTTTCATTGCCAGAAGAGGTGAATAAAAAAGGATTAAGGCGAGGTTGGGTCACCTGTGCGAAAGATAATTATTCCACTAGCCTCCCTCTGTTTTTTAATAAATCCATTTACCTTAACTGCGATAAAGTTCACATTCACTCACTCACACACAAAGGTAGGAAATACTTTTATTAAAACTAGGAAAAACAGCAGGGAATTCTGAGAGAGAAACACGTGGAAAGAGAAAGTCTCTAATATATATATTATTAGAATAGTAATAAAATAATATATAGTAAAAAAAAGATGATGCCCTAATCATAATAACAATCTTCTGATGTATTATTGCAATTGTTATGATTCGTAGTAGAAAGACGAGTAGTGCGACGATAGACGATGATAATTATTATTAATTAATACATTATTAATTATTATATTATTATGATTACCTTGTTATGAGTAGAAGATAGATTTGATATTGATATTATATTATGCAATATATATGAAAACAAATTGATATACAGCCAATGGCTGCTGCTGCTGCTGCTAATATTATTATGTGAAATACGTTCATAAATATGAATTCGTATTAATTAATTGTACAGGTCAACGAGTAGTTTTCAGTAGTTTAGGATATTTATTATGAATATTATTACAGTTACATAATAGTTTATTATTATATAAAGGTGATGAAAGTGATGACTGCTAGAGTTCCTTGTGGACTCGAAACTAATCTTAAGGTCTAATTATAGAAAACACATTATTATGCATTAATTGTTGTTACTCTCTCTACTGTGTATTCTATCCCACTTGAATGTGATGCAAGTCAACGGGGTAATTATTTTATTCTTCTCATAATTAATATTGATCACAGTATTACATACCTTAACCAAACAATTTCATTATTTTTTAATTTAAATACTTCTAACAATAAGTAAGTCTTTAATATTGTTAAAGGCTATTTTAAATCCCATCTCCATCTCATCATCCCATGAAATGAAATGAAGGAGTGGGTGGATACAAGAATTCAATTGCGTATTTTACACAGGCTAATCACATTCAATTTTCAATACAATTTACAAAGGTCTTTTGAAAAATAAACTTTCCCTCTGGCTTATCCGTCTTGGCTTCAATCAACGATAACAATCAGGTATATAAAAAGCAGTATTAATATTATTAACACTTTTACCGTCTTCCTATCTTTAGTGATTTAATACTTTAATTTTTAATAGAACATTTACAAGTGTGTAATTATTATTTCAACTTTCACTTATTTCCGAATGATGTTTTGCCATCGTCATTACATTACTTGATCCATTATATACAGGAAGATAATAATGATAATAATAATGGATAAACAGTTAGTTTATAATCTGAATCTTATCATCTTGTTGTCAACAAATAATGACTTTATTTACATCGTTTAGCCCACAAGTTATGATCTAAAGTATTAATTTAATCACACTCTTAAGTTATTTTAATATGGCTTCAATAAGTAAGAGTATTATCGAGTTAAAAAGAGACGTAAATTCTATTAATTCCTCTGTGCATTTAAACTTGTTATAAATATAAGCTCGAATATTATAATGGAGGAGGAAAGTACCTCGATCTCTGGTTAATCCGGATGACATTATTACCACAACCATCTCATCTCATTACAGATTCTCTCTAATACTTGTACTATTTCCCATGAAAATCAAATAGGAAACATTATTTCGTGTAGATAACTGCAACAATGCCATTTATTCCCTTTTTACCAGCAATATTTCTCATTCAATTTTATAAAAATCCTCTCTCATTATTAAAGCTTACGTGTGTGAAAGTGAAGTGCATTGTGCTTTCCATTTGTGTCCATGATACCGTTAAAATGTATCAAATAATTAATACGATCATTCAAGTATTTTAATTAATTGAAACAATTGAGAGAGAAAGAAGCGGAAACAGCGTTATACGCTTGTGAGAATAGCATTTGTGCTAATAATAAATAGAAATATCACATTTCCATAACAATTCATCCCTTTGTTCCCACTCGATTGTTTCTCTGTATGTAAAATTGTTATCGCTTTTTCACTACGAAATCTCTGCTATTTCTTCTTCCATGGATGGATTTCAAAGGAAGATTCACACAGAGAGACTTATTTTCAACTATATAGGGAAAAGACTTGTGATGATTATGAGGATGGTTGGTCGGTGGTGAAAGTGATGGCACATTTCCATCCTGGGTGGGAAAGCTCCAGGGAAAATCGATGGAGCCCCTTTTGTCCTCCTCCCCTTCCTTCTATCACCATACACTAGTTTTACTCTGATTTAATTGTCCACACGAGAACTTAAATCGTCCGAAAACACTTTCAAGTGTTTCCCTATTCACTTACCACCACCAACCATTACCATATACCTTACTAAATTATATTTTATCCTGTAGGCAAACGCAGACTCTTTATTCTCTTTATTATTTGTACATGGACAGCATTGCAATAATATCTCGTAAAAATGAGATTCAATAGAAGAAGGCAGGACGGACAAATCTCTCCACCCACACCTATTTAAAATTTTAAAATAAAAAAGACCATTGTGAATTAAAGCCTGAGGTAAATCACGCATTTTAATATTCATGAAAAACACAATCTACTTGTATTTATAATTGATTGGTTATCGTATGTGAACCAATGATCTAAACTTTTATAACGGATGAAAATAGCAAAGCAAGGACACTTTTTTAAATGTTCTTATCTATTTGTTCTTATCTCGGATTAACTAGCTATTCTTATCCGTATCTTTTCCCTCGTCGTGTTGACTGTCCCTAAATAAATAAAGTAGAAGCCCATAGTAAACTATAGTATTATAATTAGTGATGATAATGCCACTACAAACTACCACTGACTATCATCTCCTCTTGAAAGCAATAAAATGGAAGTAATAATAATAATAATAATGAATACATATTATATATGCATACTCTAAATCTAGTGTGAAGAATAAACTGATTAAAAATTACTATTATTATATCTATTATTATTATTATTATTATGTATAGAGATAAGCGTGGTCCGCCCTCTCTCAGTCCAAGTGTCTCATTTGAATTCTGTCTAGCCTGGCCAAAACTTATGTAACAACATAAGAATACTTTGTATTTCTAAAACTTATCCTTTCCAAAGCCTTTTCTCAGCAATTAGCATGGAAGAGAAGGATAAAGGTAATGGATAGTCCCTGCAAGGGAGATTCATAAATTGTGACCCTACACAGGGCTAAATGAGTCACTTGAACTGAGAGAGAGAGGAGTTCAAAGGACTTCACTCTTCTAGTTATCTTGTTATACGAAGTTAATTAAGCTAGCGTTATCTAAATATATTACGAGTACATTATTATTATTATTATTATGTAAGAGAAAACCGTTGAGAATGACTTGAGTTCAATATACCGATGGGTGCATCCCTCAATAAAATAAAAAGGACAAAGAAGTAGTACACTTTTTCAGTAGAGAATCAAAAAAAAATCAATGTAATAAATGATGATGACTATCAACCACAACTTCCTCTCTGTGTGTGTGTCTCCCTCATTTATTTCTCATAATATACTGCACCATCCAATTCTAATATTTCAAATTCCTTCATAACTTTAACATTTAATAATTGGTCAGAAATAAATGTGACTTTAAATCAGCCTCACTAATCTTCAGAGAAGAATAGGAAATTAACATGAATTGAGTTAGTGGGATATCCGAGATCTCTTTGGAATGGGCTGGCGTGGCCCATCCGGGCCCGGGACAAGAAGAGAGAGAGAGAGACAAAAAAAAATCGAAGGGCATTGCATTTGAAATAGTATGGGATTGAGGTGGATAATATCCACAGATGTATATCCATTAGGAGAAAGTAAAAGTGTGGCTTTAGTTCTGGGTGGATAGAGAGTTGAAGGAACGCAAGCGTCTTTGCAGCAGAAAGGTCTGGGCTGAAAAGGTACTCTCTCTCTGGTACTTTTACTACCTATTTATCTATATATATATATAATATATATATACCTAGAGTAAGTCTGTCTGTCTACCCAGAAACGAAGAATGGAAGAGATGGCGTGTAATAATCTCCGAGTTGAGCAATTTCCTTCCACAGAGAACAAGACCAAATAGCGTAACACAGATAATCCAAAGATGAACGTTTCTCTGACTTTTAAAGAAACCATATTATCTAAACGGGGATAAAGATGTAGCGAAAGCTTTTTCCACACTCTTGCAAACACTCGAGTTACTATTTTAGCTGTATTCGAAAGAATTCTGAAAGCTCCATGAAATCATGTCCCACCCACAAGAATTTTCGATTTTTCAGCGCTTCTAACAACTCTAAAGTGACTCGGAACAGCGCGCAACTAATTAGTTAAATTTTGCATAATTTTTAAATATAAAATCATGCCTCATTCGATTTTTATGTATATAGCGCTTCGGAGCGTTTATAAGCGCGGCCAGTGCGCCGATTTCCAATCCCAAACGTCTTTGTAACCATTGTAATCTAATGCAAAAAACTGCACAAGATGATCTCAAATCGTTCGAAAGATATCGGTGCGACGGACAGACAGACAGACAGAGTGTTCTTATAAAGTATCTTTGGCTACTTAATAATCGTATTTCTTGCTTCTCTTATGGTTGGATTGGACCAACTCCCACCACTTTCCCTACTCTTATAGAGAAGCCTGAGCATACAGGGATGAATTTAATGTCACTCACGCATTGCTCATCCGTAAGCATAAAAATCTAGAATATTTCACAGAACTTTGGATAACTCACTTATCTCAAGATTAGAAGACTCTTGGATACTTTCTACTTTACCTCTCAAGCTTAGCCTGAAAATGGTCTCCAGTTGTTTCCTCATCAGATTGACATTGTGCATTTTGCATTAGATTAGCATATGAGGTCACTCTCTTTCATCAGATCAAGTAATAGTGGGTGGATAGTGAAAAGGGAAGACAGGAGGAATGAATGAAGATGGATTGATTGCCGAGCCAAGCAGGTAATTTTTGTTTTATATACGAACTATACCTCAGTCATATTATGTGAATCCCCCCATCATCATCTCCCAACGATCATTCACACACACAGGGAGAAATGTCAATGATCAATGATCGCATATTACGAGAGAAAAAAAGCATTTGCGTCAGCAACTTTCTCTCTCGTTAAGTTCTCAGCCTTGACTTCACCTTCATTTCCTCTCCCATACCTGTCTCTCCCCTCTACACTACATTTTTTTAAAACCTTCAATCAGTAAGACACCCACGGACATCAACTGCAACTACAAAAAATATGCTTCTTTTATATTTAACAAAAATTTGCATTGTTAAAGGGCCAAATGAGACTGATGGGTTTGTGTAATTCACAATTACACATTTTCTGAAAAATATCACAATTGTCTGCTTTCACTTGTGCATTCATTTCTTGGAAATTAAAATAATTGCTTTAACTTAAATATTTAATACAGGGTGCATACGAATTAATTGGCTTCTTTAAATTTTTCACCCGTATAAAATTCACAACTAACTAAAAATGTCCCTATCATATCACACTGGGGTATGAATAAAGCGTTGCGTGTCTCTGATGTAAATGGAGCGTAACTTTAGGAACCCCCCCCCCAACCCCATTCATATACTGCTATATCTACACACAGAGACAGGGTAGGGCAGGAAAAGTTTCAAGGACAGGGTGGGACTTGGTTCAGAGGGAGTGTTTCATTTCCCTTATATTTCGTTGAAGGAAACAGTGATAAATCTGCAAGTGTTATCAGCCAGTTTCCAGGTCATCGAACCGGAAATGAAATGCGGACATTAGCGCTTCTCCCTTCGCATTAGCATGTGTACAATAAATGGAAGATAGGCAGGCAAGTCTTTCACTGAATGTGAATAGAAGAATATAATGCGCACCTTTCCCCCACTGCCAAGTCTGGAAAAGTCTTCTTCTTGTCCGCCCTTCTGCATCATCTCATCATCACCATTATAATATTATTATAATAATAATACTCAAATGAAATCAACTTTAACTTATCTATTCCAAGCTACTTTTATATTTTCACTCTTTCAAAGCAAATCATCAATTTATCCAAGTAAGCAGCAGACATGCGAAAATCCAGATGTGCATTATTCTTCATCCCATCCCATCCATATTATGTTGTTCCACCCTGTAGATTTCATCTACCTTTTATAATGATCAACTTCTATTGCATTCTCTCTCACTCAAGTTGAAATACTTCCCAGAGCTCACCTTTTCTCCTACTGATGGACATTTTGCACTTTTTCGGTGTGAAATACAATAAATTATAAATAGTGTAACAACGAAGCGGTGTAAATGTCATACGTCTTTGGATCTTTCATTGGGAGAAAAATGCGAGATTGGATTGAGTTGATCTGGCATTAAGAGCTATAAAGGGAGAAATGGGACTCTGCATACATACTCATACATTACCTTCTCTGTCTATATAAATTGTAAAGTATAAAAGTATATACTTTTATTATAGAGAGTTGGATTTAGGTAAAGAAGAGCGATCCGCCCGCCGGGTGCTCTGAGTCAGACCAGAAGACGAGGGAACAAATGTGTAACATTACTTGGTAGTTCCTTTGGTACCAGGAGCCATTCATTACCCGAGGAAACGGAACTTACAAGTCTGCGAATCTGGTCTCGGAGAGGTTCCTTTCCCACCTGCAACCCATAAATTCACGTCATCTCATTTTATATTTGCATGGAACAAATCTCACTTGCACGAGGAAAAAACACCTCTTTTTCTTACCTGTCGGTCCTTAAATACTTTTTCTCTCTCCAAAGGTTATTATACAGAGTTATATATAGCAAACTTCACCACACGTCATTATTATTCACCCACCCAGATATAACATATACAGGGTATATAAAAAGTGTAATGGGCCCAGGACACGGTCTCCCTTCGTATTATTAATAATATACAAACTCAAAACTCTCTCCAGGCCAGGACCAAACTCTTTTTAAAAAGGGACGGTTCAGGAATCGCGTTAGATGAATTAAGTGAAAGCAATTTAACATTGGATTCTTCCTTTCATCAATGCGAGTTAAATTATTCGTTGAATTCTAGAAGAAATCTTTAAGATTTAAAGTTTGAAAAACTTGTCAAGTGATTCCTGTTCGAATCTTGGTAATAATGTGAGGAGGAGTGAAATGATCTTTGTGTGTGCCTTGATAAGAGATTCCCCTTTCTCTTACACGGCTCATTAACTCCATCATTTCATTTTTCACATCTTTTACCGTTTTTTTTATTTTTCAACTTATCCCTCAGACTTTTTTCCTTTCCAAGTCTCTTCTTTCCGTGTAATAAAATATTATGGAAATTAAATGCACAGAGTTGTATAGACCAAGTTTTATATTTATTAAACCTTATAGAAAATAATAAAACATGTCAAAAGCTTCCTAGGAATTAACTTTCTTTAGACGAATCCTATTCTAATTTTCCATATATACCTTAATTCAAATTAATTTGATTTACAAATGTCATTTAGGAATCATGTCAAATATAAATTTAATATAGAAACTGTTAATTAAAACAACTCATAATTATTATTGACTCCAACTTTTGCATTTTTTTAAAAAGCATATCAGTCAGAATAAGATCACTACGTTAAAATCATTATTTAGAAACTTACACAATGATACTCAAAACTTTTAATTGATTTTGCAAGCTATAATCGCTTTAATTTTAATGATCCACCCACAAACTTAATCTTTGGATCCCCAAAAATGCATGTAAATATACGACAAGAAATTTATTTTGGTAATTTGATTTATAAGCTTTACTTTAACAGTCGGGGATTCACTCTAATATTAATAAATGTATGTCAATAACATTAAGAATTAAAGACTCAAGTCATGCTGTGTACATAAATCTCATCACTAGAAATAATTCAGAGCGAGATATCTTTCAAACCGAAAATAATTTAGTAAATCATGGTCGTTTTTTCAAAAGGCTTTATTATCATAAAGGCTTTATTCAAAAGAATTTAAGTGCATCACGACCAATTTTATTTGGTCTCTTAAAAGAGAAACATTAAAATGTAAAGTAAATCAACCTTATTTTTAAAGCATGCCATTCCATTTTTCTACCTAATTTCATAAAGAAGATTACTACATTGATCTGAAGCATATTTTCTAACCAGAGTCTTAGGTACAAGCTTTTTAGAAAATAATAGCTAAGCTATAGAATAATTTACCTTTTGAAGATGAAGAAACAAAATACTTTGCTTTGATTGGAAAATTCGATAATAACAAATATATATAATTATAATTCTACGAATACATCATTAATAAGAAAAACAATATTTCCTCAAAGGTACACTTTAAATGGGCCTTTTTTATTCCACTTTAATTAATATCCTTTTCCTTTTAGTCTAATGAGCTACAAATCTTAATTAATTTCATCTATAAAGAATTGAAATATTGTCTCAAATTTTAAGCACATTTTCCTTTTGAATATTTTATTTTGAAAAACTCATCTTACTTTCTTCACTGGAGGTAAACCCAAGTAAACCAATTGGTAAAAAAATTCTTAAAGAGGAATTGCCATGATGTTGTTAAGGGAAAAGATAATTATTGTTGAGTATAAAAGGCGGAATGAGCCATGAAGAGGCTCAACTCTGCTTGGCTAATCTTCCTTCCGTCTCTTTTCCCATTCATTTTGGCAGCGATGTGGCTGACAGGCTGACTGATGAGCATAAATCAGAATTCACCATGGACGAAGAGAGAAAAACATCTTAGACACATTATAATAATATTCCAGCTCCATGTAAAATGTCTCTCGCATCCTAGGTAGGCCCTTACATTAGATGAAATTATAGAACCCTTAACCATACCATATATACATTCTTATAAATCAGAGAGAAAAAACTGTACAGGGTAGAAGAACCTTTTGGGTTGGATTTTGTTTCTCCAGGAAAAGGAAATGTAGATAGGTGTACATTCCCTCTCTATAGTGGACTTTCACCCGTTGTGTCCAATCCATTCCCTATTCAATAATGTGCAATACCAACCAGCCCAGTAATGACCTTATAGCCTTTTACACTATACTCCAAACTTAGCTAATCTCATATTATTCGTTTTATGACTCAGAATTTATTTTATATAGAGCTTAAATTTCCCTATACATTCTCATCACTATTTCTAATCCATTTATTATTATTCCTTTCTCTTTCTAGTCCAAAGATTATAAAGATACAAGGTAAATCCATCGTGTATAAAATTAATAACCAAAAAAGAGAATTTGGTATAAATAATAATGGCACTCAAAAATATAAATATTTCCTAAAAAAAACTCCAGGCTACCTATTATACACTGAATGATTATATTTCGAGATGAAACAAATGTTTACAAAGAAATTTAAGAGAGAGAGATGAAACTCTGATCCAGATTTCATTGAAATTTTAAATTTGAAAAGAAGGTAAAGTTCTAGAAGGTGTGGTGTGGTGTGGGTTAGGAGGAAGTGGTATGACGTAATTGTTTTGTGGTTTGGTTTGGTTTGGTTCGTTCGGTTAGCTCCTTCTTCGTGCACAATCTTATCAATCTAAGGAAAACACTTTGGTTGATTTTTATTCTCAGAGTTTCACTAGGTAAATTCAATCCATGTTTATCTACAGCTTTTCCCAATCCCAGAAATATCTAATAATAATAATAATAGAATAAGGTGAGGATAGGCACAAGGGCCACATCCTCTCTCTCTCTCTCTTTCCATACGGCACGTCTATCAGATTAAAAGTACTTTCACCACACACTGAACTGAGGGCAAGTGTAAAAGTTCAATTTACATCCCTCTTGAGCATAGCCTATATATAGTAGGGATATACATATGGATGGATAATCTTATCAAATAGAATGATCAGCTCTTTGTATGGGGGTAAAAAGCCTATAATATGGTTGAAGTAGCATAAGGTAGAAAAGTTTCCTTTCATATGATTTTGAAAGTGGATGTAGTGGATGTGGTAAAAGACACAAAAGGAGAAGAGCTGAGACCCGCATTTCTTTTGTCAACGTGCAGAATGACAGCACTTCAAAAGTCTCCTTACAACTTCCTTCAAACACACAAATTCATGAATTCAGCAATAAAATTTTCAATATTTCTGACCCCCATTTTTTAACTCGTAGACTGAAGATAAGGGGCTCGCACTCGATACAAATATATGTGTACACACACCTAGTTTTAAATTCTATTTCATCCATCTTATCTCTTTGGATAACTCTCTTCGAAACTCAAAGTCCACATCATATAGACAGGTATTAATCAGCCTACATGTTTATAATGTATACGTATAAAATAAAATAATAATAATGATAGTAATAAAAGGCAGGGTAATCCAAAACCCAGACGGACCGAAGCCAAAGCGACACTCATCTCATCTGTCTCTCTCTCTCTCTTTTCTTGAACTTTGGCCATCACATCTTGCCTATTCTATAACATTGACTTCATTTTAATTTCAACATTCTTCATACTTTCGTCTCTTTATTGCAATCTCCTCGTTGGTAAATATTACTCAAGTCAAACAGTTTCATTCCAAGAATATTCTTCTGATTATAATCAGGGTTTTAAATTGTCCAGTCCAAATCTTTTGGTGGACAAATCTGTCCAAATCTGGACAATTCTGGACAAAAGTGG